>MU721270.1:0-16947 GCA_026770625.1 Nicotiana glauca | reverse complement strand
TATTTATTGTGATATATTGGAACAATATAAAAAGTTATTAAGTTTTGCGTATTTTTTCCAATAAGATATTTTTTTAACTTTTAAATAATTATCTTTTTTTAGGTCAAAACTTAAAGAAAAAATATAAAATTATATTTTTAAAAATGATGAGCCTGCCCGTGGGGGCCCGCAGTCCACATAGGGCTGGAATGGGCTGACCATTATAAGGCCCATCAAAATGGTATGGTGAGCTAGCCCAACCCAGCCCGTCAATTGCTAAAGCCCATGTGGGCTGGGCTGGGCTGGGCTAGCCCCGCCCGGCCCATATTGACAGCTCTAATCAAAATGATGAGTTGCAGCAGGGGAAACATCAGTGGTGATGAGTTAGTGTAGTTATATACATATTATATTATAGGCTCCAACCATACCAATTTTTGGGTAGATTAGGTTTTCTATTCCAGATCAATCCCAACAATTCATTTGGTTTTGTAGCACGAAACGAATAGTTGGATTTAGAATGTAAATCTAAATAATTAGCTAAGCATGTCAAAGTAACATACATCAAACCACCAGTGGAATATTTTTTCCCTTTGTATGTGCTTTTGGAGTATTTGTGTAGTTTAAATTAGTTAGGAGACTTACGGGATTTTCTCTTTAACGGAAGTGAATCATCTAAAATAACCCTACTTGAACGAAATATCGTCAAGAATCCTCAAATGGCGGATAGACTTCTTGTTCCACGGCCTAATTATCCCTCTCTAAGATGGAGAGGATTGAACCCTAGCCGTTTGTTCCCGTAAGAAATGTAAGAAAAACCTCGTATCTATATATCAATAAGGGTGTATTTAGAGCCCGTTTGATTTAGCTGATTTAGAGTAGCTGATAAGCATATGTGCTGAAAAGCACTTTTAAGTGTTGAAGCTGATTTAAAAAATAACCAGTTACATGTTTGGATAAAAGTGTTGAAATTAATAATAAACAGCTAAAAAATTTGATATACAAAGAGTTTTGTTTTAAAAAGAAGTATTTTAGGGATAGAATAGTAAATATTTTGGTCAAATCTAAAGTGCTTATAAGCTAAAATTTGATAAGTTGGGGGAGACCAACTTATGGCTTTTGGCTTATTTTCGACTTATAAGCACTTAACTTATAAGCACTTTTAATTTTACCAAACGCGTAGATAAGCCAAAAAGTACTTATAAGCCAGTTTGATCAGCTTATAAGCTTAGCCAAACACCCTCTTAGAGGTTATAAGTAAGGTTTACAATGAGGACTTATTAATGGGCTTATGGATTATCTAGAGTATTTGCATCTATACCCGCTTTTTTGTGTCACATTTTAACTTGTGCCCGCTTTGCAAAAAAAAATACAAGCGTACCCGCTTTTTCGCATAACTTCAGCACACACGGCTGAAGTAGCAAAGACAATCACGCAAAACTTCAGCATTCAAGTAGCCGGGCCTGAAGTTCAGCTCTAGAGCTGAAGTTTTTGTTTTGCAACTGGCGGACTTCAGCTCCAGAGCTGAAGTTTTGTGTTGCAACTGGGAAACTTCAGCTCTAGAGCTGAAGTTTTTGTGTTGTAATATTTTGTTTAAATTTTAAAATTATGTATTGTATATTTCAACTATTTATTTCAGATAGGATAGAAACATATTTTCTTACCAATTTTCTGTTGCAATGCTATGATTTATTGCTGATGTCTTTCATGAACTTCTTAACTTATGTTGACAACAGAACTTCTCGTGCCAAATGCATTGGATCCTTTGATATTGTCTTGTTGATCTTTCCCTACAATTTAGCAAGCTTTGAGGCATATAATTTTTTATGAGTAACTAGATTTTATCATCCACAATTTTTTTTTTGTGTATTGATCTCCAAATTTGCATTGCAGATATCGATGGTTGTTTTGCTTCAGCTTTGGACAGCTACCTTCCTCTGTGATGCAAGTTGGCTGAAGATATTGATAGTTGCCTACTTTTTCGGCTCTTTCCTTAACCACAATCTCTTCCTGGCCATTCACGAGAAAGATGTCCTCTTGCTTGACAACTCAGTTTCAGAAGAAGAAGAAAACGAAGGAGGAGAAGAAGAAGGAGAAAAGGGGGTGAAGTTATTTAAGAAATGGGTACAAGTTAAAAAATTTTAAAAAAATGGGTATAGGTTAAATGGGGGCGACCATATAGGGCACCCCGTGCAATTTTTACGATTATCTAGCAGTAAAAATTGCACGGGGTATCCTATTTGGTCGCCCCATTTAACCTATACCTATTTTTTAACTTGTACCCACTTTTTAAATAATTTCAATCCCCTTTCTCCTCCTTCTACCATTGATCTCCATATCTCTCCGGAACTTAACATTGATGTAACAATATCTCTCCTTCTGTGGCTTCACTCAATTCCTCAGAAACCATGTTACTATACATAATTAAATAATTATAGTGTAAGAAAACCTTTTTGTGATATGGTTGATGTGCTCAAAATGTTTTTACGTCATTAGTTCAAATCTCAAATATATTTTTGCATTTCTCTAAATCCCCTTGACACCGTCTCCATCGTCAAGATGCTATGGTCAAGCAGAGCCATAGTGCGTTCCTCAATGTTTCGATCCAGAATAAATCAATGAATCCATCTCCATACTTAGAATATGGAATTTGAAAGGTCAATCTTCCTCCCCCAAAAATAGAAACTTCGGCACTATATACTCAAGGGCTTTAAAAACCTCAGCTCTAGATCTGAATTTCGCTAGTTACAAACAAAAACTTCAGCTGAAGTTCGACAGTTACAAAACAAAAACTTCAGCTCTAGAGCTGAAGTTCGCCAGTTACAAAAAAAATGCTCTAGAGCTAAAGTTCGCCAGTTACAAAACAAAAACTTCAGCTCTAGAGCTAAAGTTCGGCAGTTACAAAACAAAAACTTCAGCTCTAAAGCTGAACTTCAGGCCCGGCTACTAGAATGCTGAAGTTTTGCGTGATTGCCTTTACTACTTCAGCCCCGTATGCTAAAGTTATGCGAAAAAGCGGGTACATTTGCAAATTTTTTTGCAAAGCGGACAGAAGTTAAAACGTAACACAAAAAGCGGGTATAGATGTGAATGCCCCTATCTAGCACCTCTATGGGCGGACCCAATTCAATAATATTTTCCAAACAGTTGGAATCCTCTGTACTAATGTTAGAAATCTAATAATTAGCTTGTGTTACGAGATGTCCGTTTTAGAAAATAAAACTGAGAGATAAAAACGGTTTAATATCTTAGGACTTACATGACTAAATTTTCTTATCAACTCTAATTTATATGAGAAAGCAAAGTTGGTTTAGTAATGTTTAACCAAAAATTGGGACTTCGATCAAAGCTTATTTTAGAAGAACTCGGGTTACTAATAATCAAATAGAAATAAGAATAATTGAGAAACAATAACTGAATGCAAAATGAATCAATGTATTCCAATAGTATTTCGTGTCCTTACAAAAGATCAGTCTTCTCTTTTTATAGTTATCTCTAGGTATTACGTTTTGTTTATACCATAATAGAGTCATTATTGACAATTAATGGCCTTTAATGTAACGTTACAATTGGTAATCATATTTGATTCATTGCAGATTCCTTAACGTTTTCCATATTTAATGCCCAATAATACGTATCTATACCTTATTTGCTATCAGATTCATTCTCTTCAATCATAAGAGGTTCGAGCATCTATCATTCTTGTTTTCTTTCCTGAATATCTGCCCGTGTCTGTTGAAGCTCATGCCTCTTGATTATTCTTTGCCACCTATCCTCATTTCATTGATCCACGTGTCATCTTATAATAAATTCCATATATGAACTTAATTTTTTCCAATACAGATAATCCCCCCACTTGCCATTTATTCATTCATAGAATATTTGGGAAGTGGATCTCATTAAAGCGAAAATATTTTCCGCCATCAATTTTTTCCTGGAACTGATGTTTCATCTGTCACTTGCATTTAATGTACGTGACACGTGGCATCTCCTGGTTGGCTCTGCAATCTTTCAGTGCCTTTTAAGGCTTTTTTACGGCTTCACCAATTACGAAACGACAGTTCTCATTATGATATTTCCATCATTGCACCTTTTCCTTTGACGGTTGCTTCTGACTATAAATATAACTTTTTACCTTTGTCTTTTTCACATTAGAGTATTCAATTCTAATTTTCTTCTTCCTTGTACTACTATGTCTTCTTCAAACCCTAACCCTCAGAGAGTCCCCATTGTTGACAACCTTCCTTTTGCTCCTATTAGAAGTAGAAGAAGGGGAATGTTTCATAGTTTAGGGTCTTCTTCACCACGAGGTCCCTTCATCACGAGGCCCATCTATTCCTTCATCGAGTTCTACTCCACCTTCTAGAACCCCACTTTCTCAAAGATCTTCATCTAGGACTAAAGAACCTACTGAACCTCTTCGTGAACCTTTAGTGGATGAAATGTTCCTGCGGAACTATCTTTATACAATGATAGAGAATCTATCAGAAACCGACTGTCTTCATTAGATCGTGCTGACATCTACCCAACTCAGATAACTAAAGTCTGTTTTCTATAGTTCATAGAGATTGTCATTGGAGTCATGACTTCCCCATTATAATCCCTAATGCGAACCAAAGAATCACTTCTTATTTAAATGGGCTTTCTTTTATTTATACATACCCTTTCACATTGGGTTTCAAACCTGCTATTGACCCTGTTATCCTTGAATTCTGTCGCTTTTTCAATATTTGCTTGGGACAAATTGGCCCCATTGTGTGGAGGACTGTTGCTTGCTCGAGGCATTTGGATAACATGGTTGGTATGCCTTTTACATTTTTTCATTTAATCCATCTCTATTCTCGCAAACTCTTTCGCCAAGGAATCTTTACTTTAGTGGCAAGAATGTGACGACCCAAAGGGTCATCACCTGTTTTCTCTCTTTTCCACACTTTCGAGGCCTTGAAAACCTTGCTTTTAGTTGCCTCAAATTGCGCGCGCAGTCCGGACGCGTAGCCGGAAAGCTTAAATATGAATTCTATGTAAAAATTGATGAATTTTGATATTAATATGATTAAAGTTGACTTTGGTCAATATTTTGGGTAAACGGACTCGGATCCGTGATTTGACGGTCCCGGAGGGTCCGTAGAAAAATATGGGACTCGGACATATGCCCGGAATCGAAATTCGAGATCCCAAGCCCAAGAAATGAATTTTTAAAAGAAATTATTTTTCTGAAATTTATTTGGAAATTTGAAATGAAAATAGATTAGAAAGCATTGGTATCGGGCCCATATTTTGGTTCTGGTGCCCGGTACAGGTCTTATATGTGGTTTAAGCGCTTCCTGTGAAATTTGGTCGAAATCGGACGTCGTTTGACGTGTTTCAGACCTAAATATCTAAAAATAAAAGTTTATGAAGTTTGATGAAAAAGTGATTATTTTGAGGTTTGATTCCTCGTTTATGATGTTATTTTGGCAATTTAATCGCACAGTTAAGATCGTATGAGGTCGTTGAGTTAGTGTGTGTGTTTGGTTAGGAGCCTAGAGGGCTCGGGAGTGATTCGGAGGTGGTTCGGGGTGTTTTGAACTTAGTAAAAAGTTGCAGAAATGTTCAGTTCTGATATCTGGTATGTTGATCTATGCAATCGCATAGGGGCTTCTGCAATCGCATAGCGCAAATCTTGAAGTGTCCAATTTTGTTATATGCGATCGCATAGTAGACTCTACGATCGCGTACCTCAACCAATTCCTTATATACGATCGCACACTTCCCTCCCGCAATCGCATAGTGCTAGCCTGAGAATCCCTCCATTTTCCTCTATGCGATCACATAGAATAACTCGCGATCGCATTGAACATCTTCCCCTTCCTCTATGCGATTGCATTGCCTTATCCGTGATCGCATAGACCAATTTTGCCCAGTGATTTTTTTTAAGTTTTCAGAAACAGTAGCTACGGGTCTCATTCAAAAACACACGAGCTCTCTTCTTTCTCAAGCACTTAGGAGTCCATTGAAGCCCCCATTCTTCAACACCACTTGGGAAAGTAAATTCCCACTTGTTTCCTTCATTTTTTTTCATCATTCATCAATTCCTAGGCTCAAATCATGTAATCTAGGGTTGAAATTGGGGGAAATGGGTAGTGTTAGGGCTTTTCGATTTTCTTTGATTTAGACCTCATTTTGGGGTCGAATTTGAAAACAAATGATATATTCGGGTTCGTGGGGGAATGGGTGATATGAATTTGGTCCGAACCTCATGTTTCGACCAAGCGGGCCCGGGGTCAATTTTGGAATTTTTAGAAGAAAGGTTGGGAATCTATATTTAGGCATTGGGTTTGATTTGTTTAGCTATTATTGATATTATAAAGTCGTTATTTCATAGATTTGATTGAGTTGGAGCCGAATTCGAGAGGGAAAGCGATCGTTGTGGATTGATTTAGCCGGGGAAGTTGAGGTAAGTGTTTGGTCTAACTTTGGCTTGAGGTAATAAGAGTAGAGTCTTATCTGCTAATTGCTATTTGTCGAGTACGGTGTATAGGCATGGTAACGAGTATTTATACACTGGTGTCTATCATGACTGTGTGTCCTTATATCGAGATTGTCCTGAATTGTTGTGATTCTTCCATGCTTATTTGATGATTTCTATGTACTGTAAAGAGCATGAGACAGAGATTACGATTACTAAATCCGTGGAGCAATGGCTCGAGTTGTGTTACGGATTGAGAAGGTATATGATTTGCAATGAATTTTTTTTTGGAACGGTGGCTCGAATGTTAAGTGAATTATAAGTGAGAAGTGTAAGAAAGAGAAAGAGTTGATGGTTACTCCCTTGCCGAGACGTGTTATTGGTTTTGTTAATTTTCTCCCTTGCCGGGATTTAACTGTTTGCTTGTGTTTCCCTTGTTGGGATTTCTATTACTGTTTGTCTATCCCCTTGCTCCCATTGGTTGTGATTGTTGATGGGGTGAGGTTGTGTTATTTATATGTGGATCGGGTTGCACGCCGCAACAACACTATATAATTGTGGCTCTGGTTGCACGCCGCAACAACACTATATAATTGTGGCTCGGGTTGCACGCCGCAACAACACTATATATTTGTGGCTCGGGTTGCACGCTGCAACAACACTATATAATTGTGGCTCGGGTTGCACGCCGCAACAACGCTATATAATAGTGGCTCGGGTTGCACGCCGCAACAACACTATATAAATGTGGCTCGGGTTGCACGCCGCAACAACACTGTATATTTATGGATCGGGTTGCACGCAGCAACAGTGATAATTGAGGATCGGGTTGCACGCCGCAACAGTATTGTGTGTGATTGGATCGGGTTGCGCGCCGCAACAAATTATAGCTTAATTGTGTTTATTCCGGATTTAAGTTTCTGTTGGTTGTTCTATCCTTAAGTTTAGACTTCTTGTTTTAACTGATGCCTCCCCACAACATTTTTTTCCCCTCCTTTTATAAACTATTTATTTCTTGTTTACTTTCTGCTATTATTTTGTTGTACTTGTATATATATCTGCAGAGGTTTATCTGGTAGTCTGGTCTAGCCTCGTCACTACTTTGCGGGGGTTAGGCTAGGCACTTACCATCACATGGGGTCGGTTGTGCTAATGCTACACTCTGTGCATCTCTTTGCACAGATCCAGGTGTTGGAGCAGCATTTGAGTAGCAGTAGCATTCTGGGAGCGAGCTTTCAGTCCAGGGACATTCGAGGTAGCCTTGCTGACGTCCGCAGGCCCGGAGTCCCTTTCTATTTTTTTCAGTTTGTTATCATTTGTACCAAAGTAGACAGTCTTATGTTTCATTCAAACCTTGTATTTAGTATTCTCTAGACGTTCGTAAGTATTGTGACACCAGTCTTGGGTAGAGGATTTTGTTAAACTTCCGCATTTCTATCAGTTAATCATATTTGAGACTTCCGCTTATTTATTAAATGCTTTATTATTCGTAATATTGTCAAAGTTCGTTAAAAGAGGTAGTTGTTAATTGGCTTTCCTAGCTCCCATTAGTAGGCGCCATCACGACTCCCCAGGATGGGAAATCCGGGTTGTGACAAGTTGGTATCAGAGTTGTAGGTTACATAGGTCTTACAACTCACGAACAAACTTGGTAGAGTCTGAGGGATCGGTACGGAGACGTCTGTATTTATCCCCTAGAGGCTACAGAGTTAGGAAACACTTCACATTTGTTCTTTCTTGTCGTGCGGTTCTGTTTCTCAAACACCAGTTGAATTTCTACTCTGTTTTTCGTAGATGGCGAGAACACGCGCTTCTTCATCTACCGTGCAGCAGCCCGAGCCCCCAGCAACAGCTCCTACGAGGGGCAGGCCGAGGTCGTGCCAGGGACGGAGCTCAGCCCCGAGCAGCAGCCCTAGAGGTGGAGCCTCAGGTTGATTACGACGAGGAGGTTCCAGCCCCAACAGCTCCGGTGGGCCCAGCTCAGGTCCTAGAGGGTTTCATAGCCACCACAGTTCTTCAGGACGCTTTGGTCAGGTTGGTAGGCTTTGTGGAGGGTGTTATTCGAGCGGGTTTGCTTCCAGGAGTTCAGCCAGCGGTGGCAGATTAGCCGGGTACAGTGGCTCAGGCCTGGAGTGAGATAACTTTTCAGGAGGCGGCCAATGTGGGCCGTAGAGTTGAGGTGGCCCTGCCACATGGAGGCGGTCATAGGTCGGATAAGAGGCCATGTCATGCAGGCAGATTCAATGGTACCTCGTCTGGAGGTAGAGGTACTTATGGTAGAGGCTATCCTCCCAGGCCCATTTAGTCAGATCCCCATGTCACTCATGGTACTTCAGGTGGTCATTCAGGTCGACAGGGTCAGCCTCAGTTCCCTCAGCTGCAGCGTTCGTGTAGATGTTATGAGTGTGGTGATTATGGTCACAACAGGAGGGTTTGCCCGAGGTTGAGGGGTGCTCAGCCGCAGCAGATGAGGTCTTTCTATGCTTGTGGTGATCTGAGGCACATTGTCAGGTTTTGCCCTCGAGTTTTGAGCAGCTCTCAGCATCAGATTTCTCGTGCTATGATTCAGGCACCGGAGGTTCCACAGCCTGCCTAGCCAGCTAGAGGCGGTGGCAGAGTTGTTAGAGGTGGAGGTAGAGGTCTTAGAGGTAGAGTTCAGGTCGCCAGAGGTATAGGCCAGCCAGCAGCCTGGCCAGAGGCTGAGTCGGCAGATGTCATCATTATAGGTACCATTCTGATTTGTATTAGATATGCTTCAGTGCTATTTGACCCTGGGTCTACGTATTCGTATGTGTCGTCCTATTTTTCACCCTACCTGATTATGCCTAGTGATGCTTTGGGTATTTCTGTTTATGTATCTATACCAGTAGGTGATTCTATAGTGGTCGACCGAGTTCATCGTTCATGTGTGGTAGTGTTTGAGGGTCTTGAGACCCGTGTTGATTTATTGCTCTTGGACATGGTAGATTTTGACGTTATATTAGGGATAGATTGGTTGTCCCCGTATCATGCTATCTTGGATTGTCACGCCAAGACCGTGACCTAGGCTTTACCAAATTTGCCCCATTTGGAGTGGGGGGCCCAGGTCATACCACCCGCAGTGTTATTTCAGATGTTAAGGCTCGACGCATGGTCGAGAAGGGGGTGTCTAGCTTATCTGGCGTATGTTCGTGATTCCAGCACAGAGGTCCCTTCTATTGATTCTGCTCCTATTGTTCGGGCATTCCCCGAGGTTTTCCCTTTAGACCTGCCGGGTATGCCACCCGACAGGGGTATTGATTTTTGTATTGATCTGGCTCCGGGCACTTAACCCATTTCTATCCCGCCGCATCGCATGGCCCCGCCAAAGTTGAAGGAGTTAAAGGACCAGTTGCAGGATTTGCTAGAGAAGGGTTTTATCAAACCTAGTGTTTCTCCTTGGGGTGCGCCGGTGTTATTTTTGAAGAAAAAGGATGGTTCGATGAGGATGTGCATTGACTACCGGCAATTGAACAAAGTGACGATAAAGAACAAGTATCTACTGCCGAGGATTGATAATTTGTTCGACCAGCTTTAGGGTGCAAAGGTGTTTTCAAAGATAGATTTGAGATCTGGCTACCATCAGTTGAGGATTAGGGCGTCTGATGTCCCTAAGACAGCATTCCGCACTCGGTATGCGCATTATGAGTTTTTGGTCATGTTATTTGGGTTGACCAATGCCCCAGCAGCATTTATGGAGTTGATGAACCGAGTGTTCAGGCCTTATTTGGACTTGTTCGTGATAGTTTTTATTGATGATATTCTGGTGTACTCCCGCAGCCAGGAGGAGTACGAGTAGCACCTTAGAGTGGTTCTTCAGACTCTGAAGGATAGTCAATTATATGCTAAGTTCTCGAAGTGTGAGTTATGGTTGAGTTCGGTTGTATTTCTGGGTCACGTCATATTAGCAGAGGGTATTCAGGTGGACCCAAAGAAGATTGAGGCAGTCAAGAACTGGCCTCAACCAGCATCAGCTATCGAGATTCGGAGTTTCTTGGGGTTAGCAGGTTATTACCCTCGGTTCGTGGAGGGATTTTCATCCATTGCAGCCCCGATGACCAGATTGACCCAGAAGGGTGCCCAGTTCAGATGGTCAGATGAGTGTGAGGCGAGCTTTCAGAAGCTCAAGACAGCTCTGACTTCCGCACCGATATTGGTTTTGCCCACAGGTTCAGGGCCTTATTCAGTCTATTGTGATGCTTCCCATATTGGGCTTGGTGCAGTATTGATGCATGCCGGCAAAGTCATTGCTTATGCTTCGAGGCAGTTGAAGATCCACGAGAAGAATTATCTAGTTCATGATCTAGAGTTGGCAGCCATTGTTCATGCTTTGAAGATTTGGAGGCATTACCTATATGGTGTGACATGTGAGGTGTACACTGATCACAAGAGTCTTCGCTACTTGTTTAAGCAAAAGGGGGTTGAATTTGAGGCAGAGGAGATGGTTGGAGTTATTGAAAGGTTATGATGTTACTATTTTGTATCACCCGGGGAAAGCCAATGTGGTGGCCGACGCATTGAGTAGGAAGTCCGCCATCATGGGTAGTTTTGCTTATATTCCGGTCAGCCAGAGGCCGCTTCCTTTGGATATTCAGGACTTGGCCAATCGATTTGTGAGGTGGGATATTTTTGAGCCTAGCAGGGTGTTAGCTTGCACGGTCGCTCGTTCTTCATTATTGGCGCGTATTCGTGATCGGCAGTTTGATGATCCCCATTTGTGTGTCCTGAGAGACACGGTACATCGGGGAGGTGCCACGAAGGTGACCTTAGATGATGATAGTGTTTTGAGATCGCAGGGGCAAGTTTGTGTGCCCAATGTCGATGGGATTCGAGAGTTGATCTTAGCAGAGGCTCATAGTTCCCAGTATTCTATTCACCCGGGCACCGCGAAGATGTATCAGGACTTGCGGCAGCATTATTGGTGGCGTAGGATGAAGGAAGATATTGTTGCATATGTGGCTCGATGTTTGAACTGTTAGCAGGTTAAGAATGAGCATCAAAGGCCTGGTGGTTTGTTTTAGAGGATTGAGCTTCCCGAGTGGAAGTGGGAGAGGATTACCATGGACTTCATTACCGGACTTCCGTTGACTCGGAAGAAGTTTGATGCGATTTGGGTCATTGATTGATAGGCTGACCAAGTCAGTGCATTTTGTCCCTATTGTAGCCACTTATTCATCAGAGAGGTTAGCTGAGATCTACATCAGAGAGATTGTCCGCCTTCATGGTGTGCCAGTATCTATCATTTCGGACAGGGGTACGCAGTTTACCTCGCATTTCTGGGGTGCAATTCAGCGAGAGTTGGGCACACGGGTTGAGTTGAGCATAGCATTTCATCCCCAGACGACCGGTCAGTCCGAGAGGACTATTCAGATATTGGAGGATATGCTTCGAGCCTGTGTCATTGATTTTGGAGGCTCGTGGGACCAATTTTTGCCTTTAGTAGAGTTCGCCTACAACAACAGCTACCAGTCCAGCATTCAGATGGCTCCATATGAGGCATTGTATGGTAGTCGATGTCGATCTCCAGTGGGATGGTTTGAGCCGGGAGAGGTTCGGTTTTTAGGTACCGATTTAGTTCAGGAGGCCTTGGACAAGGTCAGGATCATGCAGGACAGGTTTCGTTCGGCTCAGTCGCGGAAAAAGAGTTATGCAGATCGTAAGGTTCGGGATATAGCTTTCATGGTTGGTGAGTGGGTCTTGCTCCGAGTGTCGCCTATGAAGGGCATTATGAGATTTTGGGAAGAAGGCAAGCTTAGCCCTAGGTTCATTGGTCCATTTGAGATTCTCGATCGTGTGGGAGAGGTGGCTTATAGGCTCGCCTTGCCGCCTAGCTTGTAAGTCGTGCATCCAGTGTTTCATGTGTCCATGCTTCAGAGGTATCACGACGATCTAGCTCATGTGTTAGATTTCAGCACTGTCCAGTTGGACAAGGATCTGTCTTATGAGGAGGAGCCGGTAGCTATTCTAGATCGGCAGGTTCGACAGTTGAGGTTGAAGAGTTTTCCTTCAGTGCGTATCAAGTGGAGAGGTCAGCCTCATGAGGCATCGAACTGGGAGTCCGAGTCTGATATACGAAGCCGTTATCCTCATCTATTTCCCGACTCAGTTACTTCTTTCTTTTGTCCGTTCGAGGATGAACGGTTGTTTTAGAGGTGGAGGATGTGACGACCCAAAGGGTCATCACCTGTTTTCTCTCTTTTCTGTGCTTCCGACGCCTTGAAAACCTCGCTTTTAGTTGTCTCGATTTGCATGCACAGTCCGGGCGCGTAGCCGGAAAGCTTAAATATGAATTAAAAATTGATGAACTTTGATATTAATATGATTAAAGTTGACTTTGGTCAATATTTTGGGTAAACGGACCCGGATCCATAATTTGACGGTCACGGAGGGTCCGTAGAAAAATATGGGACTCGGGCATATGCCCGGAATAAAAATCCGAGATCCCAAGCCCGAGAAATGAATTTTTAAAAGAAATTATTTTTCTTAAATTTATTTAGAAATTTGAAATGAAAATGGATTAGAAAGCGTTGGTATCGGGCCCGTATTTTGGTTCCGGCGCCCGGTACAGGTCTTATATGTGGTTTAAGTGCTTCTTGTGAAATTTTGTCAAAATCGGATGTCGTTTGACGTGTTTCGGACCTAAATATCTAAAAATAAAATTTTATGAAGTTTGATGAAAAAGTGATGATTTTGAGGTTTGATTCCTCGTTTATGATGTTATTTTGGCGATTAAATCGCAAGGTTAAGTTCGTATGAGGTCGTTGAGTTAGTGTGTGTGTTTGGTTAGGAGCCTCGAGGGCTCAGGAGTGATTCGGAGGTGGTTCGGGGTGTTTTGAACTTAGTAAAAAGTTGCAGAAATGTTCAGTTCTGATATCTGGTATGTTGCTCTATACGATCGCATAGCGTAAATCTTTAAGTTCCCAATTTTGTTCTATGCGATCGCATAGTAGACTCCGCGATCACGTATCTCAGCCAATTCCTTATATGCGATCGCACACTTCCCTCCCGCGATCACATAGTGCTAGCCTGAGAAGCCCTCCATTTTCCTCTATGCGATCGCATAGAATAACTCGCGATCGCAGTGAACATTTTCCCCTTCCTATATGCGATCGCATTGCCTTATCCGGGATCGCATAGACCAATTTTGCCCAGTGATTTTTTTTTAAGTTTTCAGAAACAGTAGCTACGGGTCTCATTCAAAAACACATGAGCTCTCTTCTTCCTCAGGCACTTAGGAGTCCATTGAAGCCCCCATTCTTCAAGACCACTTGGGTAAGTAAATTCCCACTTGTTTCCTTCATTTTTCTTCATCATTCATCAATTCCTAGGCTCAAATCATGTAATCTATGGTTGAAATTGGTGAAAATGGGTAGTGTTAAGGCTTTTCGATTTTCTTCGATTTAGACCTCGTTTCGGGGTCGAATTTGAAAACAAATTGTATATTCGGGCTCGTGGGGGAATGGGTGATATGAATTTGGTCCGAACCTCGTGTTTCAACCAAGCGGGCCCGGGGTCAATTTTGGAATTTTTGGAAGAAAGGTTGGGAATCTATATTTAGGCATTGGGTTTGATTTGTTTAGCTATTATTGATATTATAAAATCGTTATTTCATAGATTTGATTGAGTTGGAGCCTAATTCGAGAGGGAAAGCGGTCGTTGTGGATTGATTTAGCCGTGGAAGTTGAGGTAAGTGTTTGGTCTAACTTTAGCTTGAGGGAATAGGAGTAGAGTCTTATCTGCTAATTGTTATTTGTCGAGTATGGTGTATAGGCATGGTGACGAGTATCTATACACTGGTGTCTAGCATGACCGTGTGTCCTTATATCAAGATTGTCCTGAATTGTTGTGATTCTTCCATGCTTATTTGATGATTTCTATGTACTGCAAAGAGCTTGAGATAGAGATTACGATTACTAAATCAGTGGAGCAATGGCTCGAGTTGTGTTACGGATTGAGAAGGTATATTATATGAAATGACTTTTTTTTGGAGCGGTGGCTCGAATGTTAAGTGAATTATAAGTGAGAAGTGTAAGAAAGAGAAAGAGTTGATGATTACTCCCTTGCCGGGACGTGTTATTGGTTTTGTTGATTTTCTCCCTTGCCGAGATTTAACTGTTTGCTTGTGTTTCCCTTGTCGGGATTTCTATTACTGTTTGTCTATCCCCTCGTCCCCATTGGTTGTGATTGTTGATGGGGTGAGGTTGTGTTATTTATATGTGGATCGGGTTGCACGCCGCAACAACACTATATAATTGTGGCTCGGGTTGCACGCCACAACAACACTATATAATTGTGGCTTGGGTTGCATGCCGCAATAACACTATATATTTGTGGCTCGGGTTGCACGCCGCAACAACACTATATAATAGTGGCTCGGGTTGCACTCCGCAACAACGCTATATAATTGTGACTCCGGTTGCACGCCGCAACAACACTATATAAATATGGCTCGGGTTGCATGCCGCAACAACACTGTATATTTATGGATCGGGTTGTACGCCGCAACAGTATTGTGTGTGATCGGATCGGGTTTCGCGCCGCAACAAATTATAGCTTAATTGTGTTTATTCCGGATTTAAGTTTCTGTTTGTTGTTTTATCCTTAAGTTTACTTCTTGTTTTAATTGATGCCTCCCCACAACATGTTTTCCCCTCCTTTTATAAACTACTTATTTCTTGTTTACTTTTCCGCTATTATTTTGTTGTACTTGTATATATATTTGCACAGGTTTATCATGTAGTCTGGTCTAGCCTCGTCACTACTTCGCCGGGGTTAGGCTAGGCACTTACCAGCACATGGGGTTGGTTGTGCTGATGCTACACTCTGTGCATCTCTTTGCACAGATCCAGGTGTTGGAGCAGCATTTGAGTAGCAGTAGCATTCTGGGAGCGAGCTTTCAGTCCAGGGACATTCGAGGTAGCCTTGCTGACGTCCGCAGGCCCGGAGTCCCTTTCTATTTTTTTTCAGTTTGTTATCATTTGTACCGAAGCAGACAGTCTTATGTTTCATTCAAACTTTGTATTTAGTATTCTCTAGACGTTCGTGAGTATTGTGACACCAGTCTTGGGTAGAGGATTTTGTTAAACTTCCGCATTTCTATCAATTAATCATATTTGAGACTTCCGTTTATTTATTAAATGCTTTATTGTTCCTAATATTGTCAAAGTTCGTTAAAAGAGGTAGTTGTTAATTGGCTTTCCTAGCTCCCATTAGTAGGCGCCATCACGACTCCCGAGGGTGGGAAATCCGGGTGTGACAAAGAAGCAAAAGAGTTTTGTTCAGTCTAGAAGATGATAAAGATCGTGGCTGGTATGTCAGGTTCGTTGCTGCCCCCACTTTGGATTAATGGGTAAAGATAATGTTCCCTTTCCTGAAAAGTTGAATTTTTCACGTGAGTTTTCTTGTTAATAACTTTCTCATACCTTTTTCTCAATTTTGATGGTTATTATTTTAATTTTCTTTTCTTTTTCAGCAACCATGGGAGTTGTTGATGAAATTCCCAACTTCCGTGGTTGGGTAGGAAAGATATTAAATGTTGCTCCGATGGATGGTAGGTCCTTGTAAAATCTTTCTCATCGGTTTTGTTGGAAAGTGAAAACTCACGTTAAGTGCTTCTTTCCCTTATATCCTTTGCATTTTCGTTTACTTCTTTCTTTAGAATATTACTTTGACCCATCTCGTTGTGAGGGTTTTCTGTTCGAGGCATAAGTGTTGAGGTCGTCGTAGCTTCCAGGATTTCTTTGGAAAGAGCCCAAGAGATAATTTTGGGTTCTTCATTGAAAAGAAAAGCTACTGTTTATCAAGACTCTGAAGAGGAGGAAGAACAAGACGAGAGTTCTTTGATAAAAAGGCCACGGGCTAGAATATGCATTATTTCAGATGATGAAGCATCTCCCCCTCGTTCTATTCATTCCATCGAGCCTGTTGAAGCCTCGTTGGTAATTTTCGATGATGGTACTCCCGCGGTTGCTCAAGATTCTGTTGATCAACTTTTTGCTCGTGGGTTCGATAATGAAAATTTGGATCCAGTTTCTGACGAAGTGCCCCTTGCCTCTGTTTTCATGTTTGTCCCTATGACATTTTCTCTACCTACCGTGACTGTTGCCGTTGCTGCTCTGCCCCCGGATGTTTTGACTCCTTCCACAGTTCTTCCTACAATTGTTCAACACACTGAGGTTGGTTCCTCAAGTGGAAGTGGAGCTATGAAACAGGTTATCATCGAGGTCCCTGCCGATGGTAATCTTTTGAGAAAATCCAGTGGGGCTGATGTGTGGTTGAAACCCTCTGATTGGTCCAATCGAGAGAGCCAAGCTTGAGAGCCAGAACTCTTTAACTTGGATAAACGACATAATACAATCATCATTAAAGGTATTCCTTTTAATGATTTGCTATTCCTTTTTATTAAGGTTCTTACCCTTTTCTCTTTTCCTTTTTTTTTAGATCAACCTCGTTGGTACAGAAATGATGAAGAGGGTTTCTCACACGGATCAATTAATGCATGAGTA
>MU721264.1:28643-55026 GCA_026770625.1 Nicotiana glauca | reverse complement strand
TAGTAATTTTTAATTAAAACAATAAAAGTTAAAATGAACTATTTTTTACGATTTTTCTTCTATCTGTTTTTTTTTTCGAAAATACATTAATACTAAAAAAATGTCAAATTGAAAGTCTTAATGCATATACATTTTTTGTATGTTTCATATGAGTTATCATGTGACCAATTAATAAAAGAATGCAACAAAATTCTTAAAATTGTAAAATTATTTTATTTGACATTTTTGGAATAATTTGCTTAGGGTAAAAATTACGTGCTCACAGTAGGAACATATGCAAATAAATTAACATTTTGATTAACATTAAACATAGGCAGTAAAATAAAAAAAAGGGTGTAGAAGCTATAAAATAAAAACATTGGGATGAGGCTGAAAACCAAACTAGAACATACCAGTTTCAGGGAAACAAGAGAAGAAAGTAGTAGTCTTGTAAAGCCAAAGTGCAAGCAAATAGTCAAAATTCTATAATTAGAGAACTATGATACTTGAGTAGTGTAATGGTGTTGAATTGAGAGTGTGTGATTGAAAGTGTCTGAAAAGTGTCGAATTCAAGGTTTGTTGGTGAGAAAGGAGTCGTGTTTTTTTATAGTGTAGAAGGCAAGCAGAATAAGGTTGGAGAATAATTCGAAAATCAATTACAAAAGTTTCCTTTTAATTAAGGGATTCTGATTTCAAACGGGTAAAAATAATTAAGGAAAGAGATTTATAATGACTCGAACGATCGTTTTGAGCTCTAGCACATCGTTCAGCAGTTTGAGGCCATGAACAGCTTCATTTCAGGTATTGTGACTTGTACGTGTAGTCGGAATTGAATTTTGGGAAGTCCAGAGTTGATTTGGAAGGAGAATTCTTATTTCGAAAGCTTAAAGTTGAAAGAATGAACTTGGAATGGAATTTTGAGTAAACGACCTCGGAATCGGGATCTAAAAGTTCCAACAGGTTCGTATGATGATTTCGGACTTGGACATATGCCCGGATCGGGTTTTGGATGACCCGGGAGCGTTTTGGAGCCTATTGTGGAAAATAATATTTTGAAAGAAATTTCATAAGTTTGTCTTGAAGTGCATTTTAGTGTTATCGATGTGCGTTTGAGAATTCCGAGACTTTGAATAGCTACATATGGTGATTATGGAGTTGGGGGCGCGATCGGAGGCGATTCGAAGGTCCGTAGGTCATTTTTAAGTCAATTGGCTAAAGATAGAAATTGAAGGTCTTGAGAAGTTTGATGGGAAGTGTAATTTTTAATATCGGGGTCTGAATCCGATTCCAAAAGTTGGAGTAGGTCTGTAATTTTGAATATTACGTGTGCGCAAAATTTGAGGTCAATCGGACGTGATTTGATATGTTTAAACAATGAAAATAGAAGTTGAAATTTCAAAGATCATCAAGTTTGGATTGGAGGTCAATTCATGATTTTAGTGTTGTTTGATGCAATTTGAGGCCTCGAGAGAGTTAGTAATGTGTTTTGGCATTGGTTGGTATGATTGGTTGGGGTCCCAGGGGCCTCGGGTGGATTCCAGGTGATTAACGGATCGAAATTTGGAATTTTTGGACAGCTGAAGGGTCTGGTTGCTGGTATTTTCGCTTCTGCGGTAGGTTAACCGCAGAAGTAGAAAGGGAGCCACATGAGCGGATTTTTGGTCAAGGGCTCGAGGACCGCGGATGCAGTCAAGGTTCTGCAGAAGCGGGACCGCATCTGTGGAAGGTTGGTCGCAGAAGCGAAAGAGGGCAACTTGGAGTGGACTGCAGATGCGGTCAGAGTTCCGCAGAAGCGGGACCACATTTTTGGGAAGTATGTCGTAGAAGCGAAAAAGGGCGGCCTAGTGATTACTGCAGAAGCGGTAATTTAACCACACTTGCGGAACCGCCGAAGCGGTCAAGGGACCGCAGGTGCGGAAAATAGCTGGAGGCAGAGGGGCTGTTTTATAATCGGGATTTGGCCATTTTCTTTCATATTTTTTATGGCTTGGGCGATTTTTGGGGAGCTTCAAGAGGGGATTTTCATCATCAACGTTAAGGTAAGTCACTCCCATCTATTTTGAGTTAAATACATCAACCAAGTATGGATTTGAGCATTTAAGTTAGTATAAATTTAAGGTTTTGGTGGAAAACCTAGAAAATTAGTGATCTTTGAATTTAGCCACGATTTTGGGGATGAAATTAAGAGAAAATCATATAATTTAGTTCGTGATTTCATGGGTAATTTTTATCTTCGAAAATTTCGAATTCCGAGCACGTGGGCCCGGGGGCATTTTTGTTAACTTTTCGATATAGGTTAGGAATTTCTATAAATTGGAATGTAATGAGTACCTTAGTATATATTAATGGATTTAAATAATTATTGGCTAGTTTTGGAGTGTTGTGCATCGATTCGAGTCTTCGGAAGGGCGTGGAATGCCGGTTATAGACCTTCGAAGTAAGGTAAGTCTCCTTTCTAACCTTGTAAGAGGGAATTGTCCCCATAGGTGAAATACTTGATTATGTGCTCCTATTTGTGGGGGGCTATGTACGCACGAGGTGACGAGATTTCGTGCGTAGCTACTCTTATGCTATTATCCGGGTAGTTAGGACCCAAAAGCATGCTATACTTGGATTAATTTTAAGCTCATTGACAACTTGGGTTGCTTAGATCGCATTGAATTAGTAAATGAATTTCAAAAAGGATTAAACTTAAATTTCCTAAATTGTTAAAAGAGGACTGGCTTTAAATTGGACAAATGTTCCCTGATAACTACTTAATTGACTATTTGAGTATGTATTTTTATGTGAACCTGCGTGGCATGAATGATTCACGAGCAGGGTGATTGTTTATTTATTTTTTTGTTCACCACTTTGCATGTATAGTTCGCGAGCGGGGTAATAGATACATCTATGGTTCGAGCCGTTCGACCCTCGGCAGTGCACAATTTACATTTCTGTTAGAGCGGGCCGTCGACCTCGGCAAGATTTGCGCATGATATATATTGTTGCCTGAGAATTTTAAAAGTCGATATTGCCTTTCACGGCTTGAGATAAATTGATAAGATAATGAAAAGTAATCCTCGAAAATCCTTTAGTATTTGTTAAGGGTGTTTACCTATTTTTCGGCTTCGTGAGTTAGAACTACTATTTAAATCCATGATTTCCTCACATTTTTAGTATATTATTATTTGACCCCTAGAAAGTGTTGAAGTTGACCTCTTCTTCTACTTCTTCGAGATTAGACGGGATACTCATTGAGTACACGTTGTTTACGTACTCATTCTACACTGTTGTGCATTTTTGTTGCACAGATATATGTAGCTCTAGCGGCCTACTAGGCGTAGCAGCATGGATGATTCTGGGACTAGGTGAGCTGCATTATTCGAGACAGTCGCAGCTAGTACAGTCCCTTCCACTATATTGTATTTACTTCCTGTCCACTGTATTCCGGACGGATATTGTATTTTATTTCCTTGTCAGTAGGTGCTCATGCACTTGTGACACTGGGTCCTGGCAGGATTTTTGGATTTTTAAAAGTTAAGTTTGTTAAAGATTTCCCGGTTGTTTTCCGTAAATTTTATTATTCGTTATTTAATGTGTAAAGAGAAAAATGATTTTGACAATACAAAAATGGGAATTTAATTGAGTATTTTGGTTGGCTTGCCTGACAGTGGTGTCCGGCGCCACCACGACCCGTGTGGATTTTGGGTCATAACAACATGGTACCAGAGCACTAGGTTCTAGGGTCTCACAAGTCATGAGCAAGTCTAGTAGAGTCTCGGGGATTGGTATGGAGATGTCTGTACTTATCCTCGGGAGGCTGCAGAACTGTTAGGAGTACTTCCCTTCTTGATTCCTTATCGTGTGATTTGATCCTTGGGGGCGTATGCCTTTAATTCATTCCCACTCAATCTTATATGACTCAAAGCGCTTGTTATAAATCGAGAATTGAATAATCATAATGGTACTAAGGATGTGGTGCGGAATGTTTCTCCCAATATAGTTGACTGGATTATCATCGTCGCCTTATGGAAGGATATTTTAATCTTTCAGCTCAATAACGGTACTTCTGAGGGCTTTGGGCTAGGCACAAGCTGCCAGGATGCTTATGAATGGCTGTTCCGCAGTAGTGATATGATGGTAGGATGTTTGCCCACGTGTTGTGGCAGTGAATGACTTGAAGGGAGGTTTACTCAGTGCTTAATCAAGAGATTCAGTATTTTTATTCCCTGCAGGGGAAAAGCCACCGGACTAAGGATGGTCAGATGTAGGCTGGTGGAAGTAATGAGATTTGGTATATGCAAGCGTGGTGGAGCTTTCTTCTATGATGGGGTGTCGTTGTCCTAATTGAACGTACTAAGTTTTTCGGTGTTATGCTCTACAAAAAAATCGCCTTTGGGGCAAGATATTGTGAAACAGTATTGGAGATACGACTGTCGGATATCGTAAGGTGCGGTGGTTCAGGATTGAATTAGTATTTCTGGTGTTGACGGTTCAATAAAGATGACTTTTGGAAAGGTTTAAAATTAGCATCAATTTTGGTTGAAGTGCCACGAAGATAGATTTTATTTAAGACATCCGCCGAATATCGAAGGATGAGGACAGACATATGGGAAGCATTAGGCGGTGTTCAAGTAGTCGATTTACGGGATGAGTTCCGCCAAAGTGGGAGAGTGGCAGAGTGGCAGGTGGACTTTGTAGTGGGATGACCATGTACCTTAAGGAGAGTTTGGAGTGATTTGAGAATATTAGTGCTTGGTTACTGGGGTCTACGAATCTAATTTGAAGTAGGGGTTCTTGTGCGACATGAGATTTAATATATCGGAGAGGAGCCGCTTAAATGAAGAAGGATGCTTCATAACTTGAAATTGGAAGGATGTTGCAGCATATTTAAATGATGTCCACGAGGGATAAACGGACCTGTGCAGCTGGAGAGTGAGCTCAAACTCAGGATATGTTATCGATATCGTAATGATTGTACCCCGTGCACCAGCATTGGAAGGTGCTGAGGAGAGCTTTCATAGGTGGGTTACCCAAGTGAGCAGATTAACGATCATGTGGTTGGCGAGGCTTCTGTGAAGAATTCTATCGGTTATATAGCAAAGAGATCGGTTGTGCAAATATGTTTGATGAGTCAGAATTTAAGAAGGGGGTTTCCCAAAAAGATTTTGAGAACTTTGGCGGTTGATTGCGCAAGGTTATGTCAATAAGAGATAAAGAGGACGGATAATTTCTAGGGTTATGAAATAATGGCTTCATGCTAAGTGGGAGATTCCCACCGCTTATGATTGGATTGCATGGTTAACTACTTGTGAGATTTTTGGCTATTAGCATATCGATGGGCTATTTCAGCTATGGGAAAGGACCATAAGTGGTAATTTGAGCAAAAGAAGTATTAAAGGTGGGCTATCGTTGGCCTTATTTGCCCATGTTCAGACTTGGAGCAAGATTTAGGATTTTGTTTTGTATATATGCGGGTTTCAAGGGAAGTGATTCGGTGGGTTCTTCGCCAAGGGGGTATTCATGTGATGGAGGACTCATGGAGTTGATTATGTTCGGGGCCAAGTCAGAGCGGGTGGCTCTCAACAACGGTCATGGTAAATTCATAAGATGAGGTGTGATGCCTAATGATTTTGAGCATATGGTTACAGGTAAGAATTAAGATTGTTAGCAGCCTATGAGAAGAGCCACAGAATGTTCTGTGATGTTTTGCCTTGCGATGTAGCAATTGGGAGGTGTGAAAGCAGTTTGTGGGATTTGATTTAAGGTCATTCGGAATGAGTGCGAATGAAGCGTGCTATGTGTTGAATGGAGTTGTTATTGCTTCTAAGGAAATAAGGGTAAATCGAAAGAAGATATATTGGTTAGCGATAATTGAGTTGGTATATTGGTGGTGAAGATCAATTCCCTCAGCGTGATCTAGTTATGAGTGTGATTTGTGGAGGTACGTGCGAGACTTGTCCGCCGCCGTAATTGATGTTATTTAGGAGCATTCTTCTGTTATGGCTTGTTATGTGGAAGAAGATTCCGAAAGGGCTATGGTGCCTTAGACCACTACCTAGATGTTTGCATACACTACGGTTATGAGTATTCACCTGTGTGTTGCTATGGTTCTCCTAAAGTGAGTTTAGTTAAAAGCTTTGATGTGAAGAAGTATTAATCTATTAGTAATTTTGGAATTATTATGAAGAGTCAAGTCCTACCGTATATTGGCATATTGGGTGCAGTAAGTCATATGGAATTTGAAGTAAGGGTCAAGGTTGCAGTTCGGAGCTGACAAAGATGTCGCGAGCTCGGATGAGCAGGGAAGGAGTTTCAATGTTCAAAGTAAGTCGGTATTGCCGTCAGCGTCACCTGAGATTGGTGTTTTGTGAAAAAGCTTTGCATCCTGGTTAATGACTCTTGATCGCATTTCAGTGCTAGTGCAACCGGTGGTTTGGAGGTAAGACCCAGTTATTTGTTCTGGTAGGTTGTGGGAGTGTGTCCCACAGGAAGATTGTATAAATGTGGCATGTAGTCACTTGATTGATTAAAGATTTAAACCAAGTATGAAGATTTGTGATGATATCGATAATTTTAGAATATATGCCTAGAGGGCACTCAGTTACTGAATTGTGGACTGTGGATGAGTATTCCAGTTATGACGGGTGTCCTCGTGTGTTATGAGAAGAGGAAAATTAGTATGGACCTTCAAAGGGTTATTGGCTTAGTTTGATACGATCAGGATCGGCGTAAGGTCAGTGGATGGATTTAAATGTGGATATGGGCTCTATGTTAGGCCAATTGTGTTCATTTCAGCAAAGTGCTCCTTATGGAAAAATGGTCGAGGTGTTATGTGGTCGTTAGCAATTTCATGTAATGATGTATTGCGCCGTGCGAGTTGTGAGATGGCTTGGTAAATTGCTTATGTGATGAGGATCTGCGTAGAAATGATGTTATATGAGCAAAATGGCTCTTGAGATTCAGATTGTATATCGCACCTCAGTTGTGCTTGAATTCTGTAGCCTATTGCGCTATCTGCTCCCTCATGGATGGTATTATGCACCTAGCGTGCTTGTGACCGAAATTTGGTATTTCATTGTAATGAGCAAATTTAGCTCGATGTGCATCTCCTTATGTGAGATCTATCTGTGGATCTGGTGGCACGCCGCTATGGGTATGTTATTTGGATCGGGTTTGCACGCCACAACAGTGTGATGCTGAGTACAGTTCCCTATATCTGCCTTTACATGTTTCATTTCCTATTTTTCGGAGGAAAGCTCGTATTAGATGTGAACCTGCATTGTTGTATTATTCGTGAGCTGGGTGTCTGTTTAGTATGTTGCCGGCGTCGCAGGTATGATTCGCGAGCGGGGTAATTGGATCTCCTTTTCATAGTTCATTTTTCTTCTTCCTTGTATCGCGTTCGAATCGGTAGCCTATTGGAACATTGTGGCATCATTTGAGACTTTTGATCATGTCCAGGGTGGCATATTGCTCGAGTAGTTCGTACTGGGTGAGACGAGATAATTGGTTTAAAGATCCGTGCAATCTGAGGATATGAAGTACATTAAGGAGCTAAGGCCATTATTTGGCCCAGAATGCAGTAATGGTTCTTGACAGGAGTATAGACCCAATGAATTGTTGATTTGGTAGTTGGTTATGAATTGCTGCACATCTCTTCCGCCATGGCGGTATTGTAAGAGTTGGAGTAAGGCCTATGTCTGTCATGAGGTGCAATGGGAGCATCTGGTTCGTGGAATTTTGACTATGTTGATCAGAAAATGTTATTGTGGTCCGGCGAACAAAGTGATACAAGGTGGGAATTCAGCAAAATTATGCAGTCATGTTTGGGTACAACATGTAGTAATTAATATGGTGATTGTATGTTGGAAACAGGATTGGCAAAGAATTTCGGATGTTGGAATTGGGCTCTAAGGCTTGTCCGCTTGAATAAAAGGTAATATCTTTAGAACTGATTGAGCTAACGTGCTCAACCGGGTTATGGTCGCACAAAATGGTGCAAGAGGTGTCAAACAGTGATTTCAGACTACTTCATTGTAGTTCTCAACACGTTCGAGGACAAACGTATGTTTAAGTGGGAGAGAATGTAATGACCCGACCGGTCGTTTTGAGCCCTAGCGCACCATTCAGCAGTCTGATTCCGAGGTCATCATACGAACTTGCTGGAACCTTCAGATCCCGATTCCGAGATCGTTTACTCAAAATTCGAATCCTAGTTGATTCTTTCAACTTTAAGCTTCCGAAATGAGAATTATCTTCCCCAAATCTACCCTGGACTCCCCGAAATTCAATTCCGACCACACGTACAAGTCACAATACCTTAAATAAAGTTGTTCATGGCCTCAGACTGCTGAACAACGAGCTAGAGATCAAAATGACCGGTCTGGTCGTTTCATTCTCTCCCACTTAAACATACGTTCGTCCTTGAACATTCTGAGAACTATGCTGAAGTAGCCTGAAGTCACTGTTCAACTTCTCATGCACCTTCCCGTGTACCACAATTCAGTTGAGCACATTATCTCGATAAATTCTGAAGATATTCTCTTTTATTCGAGAAAATAAGCCTTAGAGCCTGATTCCAACATCCGAAATCCCATGCCAGGCCCGTTTCCAACATACGACCACCATATCAATCACTACATGTTGTACTCAAACATGACTGCATAACTTTGCTGGATTCTTACTTTGCAACACTTAGTCCACAGGACCACAATAGCTTTTTTCTGATCAACTTGGTCAAAATCCTACTAATCTAATGTTCCCATTGCACCCCATGATATATACAGGTCTTACACTATCATTTACCATACTGCCATGATGGAAGAGATGTACCAACATTCATAGACTGCCGAGTCAACAAAACATTAGGTCTCTACTCCTGACAAAACCTTCACCTCATTCTGAACCTAATAACGGTCTTATCTCCATAGCATACCTCATACGGCTAGATTGCACAGAATCCTAGATCAGGAGATCTTGTCTCATCCGATACGACGGCTCAGGCAATAAGCCACCCTAGAAATTGTTAAAATCTCATATGATGCTACCATGCGCCAATAGGCCACCAATTCGAACGCAATGCCAAAGGAAAACGAACTTTGGAAGGAAGTACCTAACTTCCGAACTACTACAGACTTTCCATAGAAAATAGGAAGCAAGAAATACAAAATTAGCATAGAGAAAACTACACTCAACATCACACTGTTGCGACGTGCAACCCGATCCACACAGCATAACCATGGCGGCGTGCCACCCGATCCTCACAATATAATCATGGCGGCATGCCACCCGATCCAAGTAACATACCCATGGCGGCGTGCCACCCGATACACTAGTAGAACTCATATAAAGAGATATACATTAGGCCAAGCTGCCCATTACAACAAGATATCGAATTTGGTCACAAGCACGCTAAGTGCATAATACCATCTCCTAGGGAACATACAGCGCCATAAGCTACAAAACTCAAGCACAACTGAGGTGCGATCTACAAATCTGAATCCCAAGAGCTATCTTGCTCACCATAAATCAATTCCACGCTGATCCTCAACACATACACAATTTCTCAGGCCGTCTCACAATTCACACGGTGCAACGCATCACTACATGAAATATCTGACAACGAGATAACACCCTGACTACTCCATAAGGAGCGCGCTACTGAAATGAACACAACCGGCCTGAGATAGAGCCCATATTCACATTTAAACTCATCCACCGACCTTAAGTCAATCCTGGTCACACCAAGTTAAGCCAATAACCTTTCAAAGGTCCATAGTAACTCCCTTTTCCTCATAACTCATAAGAACAACCATCAGAACCGGGCAACCTCCTTAGTTCGTAACCCAATAAACAAAGTGCCCTCCAGGCATAAATTCACAAATTAATGATATTACCACAATCATCACACTTGGTTTAAGTCTTTAGTTAATCAAGTGACTACATGTCACGCTTATACAAGCTTCCCGTGGGGCACGCTCCCAAAATCTTCCGAAATAAATAACGGGTCCGCTCATCCAAACCATCGGCCGCACTAACGCTAAAAAGCGATCAAGAATCCTTAACCAGTATGCAAAGCCTTTTTCACAAAACATCGATCTCAGGTGACGCTGAAGACAATACCAATTTACTTCAACCATTTAACCCTTTCTTTGCTCATCCGAGCCCGTGACATCCTTACCAGCACCAAATTGCAACCTTGATCCTCACTTCGAATTTCCATGCTACTCACTGCACCCAACGTGCCAATATACGATAGAACACGATTTTCATCGTAACTCCGAAATCATTAATATTTTAACATTTCATCATATACGAACTTTTCACTTAACTCACTTCAGGAGAATCATAGCAACACACAAGTGAATTCCCATAACCGAAGGGTATGCAAATCTCTAAGTAGTGGCCCAAGCCACCATATTCCTTCTAGAACCCACTTCCACTTAACAAGCCATAACAGAAGAATGCTTCTGAAAAACATCAATTACGGAAGCCGGCAAACCTCGCTCGTACCACCACAAATAATACGCATAACTCGATCACGCTGAATGAACTGATCACAGACCCAACATGCAAAATTTAACTATGGCTAATCAATCCCTTTCCTTCCAATTTATCCTTGATTGCTTTGGAAATAATACTAACTCTCTTCAACACATAACATACTCCCTCTACACTCACCCCGAGTGACCTTGAATCGCGAGACCATGCTGTCTCAAATCTCACAAATTATTTCACATTTCTCAAATGCTACACCACAAGGTAACACATCATAGAACATTCTGGGAACCTTCTCATAAGCTGCTACACAGTTTGATTCTTAGTTGTACTAATAGGCTTGAAATCATTAGGTACCACACTCTATCTTTTGAGTTCCACTAGGGCCGTTGCGGAGAGCCACCCGCTCTGACTTGATCCCGAATATAATCAACTTCCTGAATCTTCTACCACACTAATACCCTCTCAATGAAACACCTGGCAGAGTCACTCCCCTTTTTAACCTGCTTCTATACAAGGTATAAATCCTGAATCTTTTCCCAAGTTCGAACATGAGCCCATAAGGCTAACCATAGCACATCTTTAATAATTTCGCTGCTCAAATTCCGCTGCAAATAACCAAAAACCTCGCGGGTAGTTAACCATGCAATCCAATCATACGCGGTGGACTCTCCCACTTATCTTGAAGCCATTATTACAAAACTCTGGAGTTCACCAAGCTTCTCAATATCTTATTGACATAACCTTGCGCAATCAATCGCCAGCATTCTCGATATCATACCGTAGAAACCCAATTTGATGCTCTAAATCATTTAACAACACTCACATAATAGTTACCTTTGCTGCA
Organism: Nicotiana glauca; assembly: GCA_026770625.1. Taxonomy (NCBI): domain Eukaryota; kingdom Viridiplantae; phylum Streptophyta; class Magnoliopsida; order Solanales; family Solanaceae; genus Nicotiana; species Nicotiana glauca. The sequence continues at coordinate 43,718 of MU721264.1, read as the reverse complement.
TAACCCGTAGAACTCTCCACAGAAGCCTCGTCAACCACAAGACCGCTAAACTGCTCACAGGAAATAACCCCCTCCTGGGTCCAAGCTCACTCCCAAGATGTACCAGTCCATCTACCCCTCGTGGACACCCATTAAATGGGCGACAACATCCTTCAACTTCAAAGTCATGCTACATCTTTATTCATTTCAAGCAGCTCCTTTCCGTCATACCAAAACTCCTGCCGCATAACGACCCCATGCTTCAAATTAACTCTACAGACTTCTATTTCCCGACGCTAAGATCCCAGATCCTTCCAACTATCGTTAGGCGCGTAGTCATCCTACTACTAGGCCCTATACAGCTCCGCCACTCTCCCACTTTGGGAAAACTAACTCCTTCAATCAACTGTTCGGCCTGCGCTCCCTAAGCTTGGCCTTTTAGAAGTTTAAAACTCCGCCTGACACTTCCCACATGTCCTTCTCACCTTTTGTTGCTCAGTCATTGTCTTAAGAAAATTTATCTTCAAAGCGCTTGAATCCACAATTTGCTACTAAGTCCAACTTTCTGAAGGTCATCTTTTTCGAACCGCCATATTGGAACACTTATTCAATCCAGGACCACCGCACCCTGCGATATCTTATAGCTGTATCTCCAATAATATTTCACAATATCTTTCACCAAGGCGAATTGTAGCAGATCATAACACCGACAAATTTAAATCATTCAATTAGGACAACAGCAACCCCATATAGAGGAGAATTCCACCACGCTTGCAATTTCCATATTTCATTAGTTCCACCAATCCACATCTGACCATCCTTAGTTCGATTGTCCTTCCCCTGCCGGGAATAAAATACTAAATCCCTTTGATTACACACCGAGTACACCTCCCTTCAATTCATTCACTTAACCGACACGTGGGCAAACACCCTACCATCATAACAACAGTGCAGAATAATTGCTCATAAGAATTATGGCCACCTGTGCCTAGCCTCAAGGCTCTTAGAAGTTCTGTTACTGAGCTGAAACAATAGAATATCCCTCCGCAATGTGACCATAATAGTCCAATCAACTATATCGAGAAAATCATCCCGCACCACATTTGTGGTGCTATTAAAATCCTTCAATTTCCGATATTTAACAAGCGCTCGCATCGCGCAAGATTGAGTGGGAAGGAATCAAAGGCATAAGACTCAAAGGAATCGAACCACACTATAAGGAAATGAAGAAGGGAAGTACTCCTAATAGCCCTGTAGCCTCCCGAGGATATGTACAGACGTCTCTGTACTGATCCGCGAGACTCTACTGGACTTGCTCATGACTCGTGAGACCAATGGGAACCTAGTGCTCTAATACCATGTTGTCACGACCCAAAATCCACTAAGGGTCGTGGTGGCGCCGGACACCATTGTCAGGCAAGCCAACTAGAATAATTAATTTAAATTCTCATTGTAATTATTTTGAAAACATTTCTTTTATACAATTTAAACAAGACACAGTATATTCTTCCGAATGAATAATGAAATATTTAAACAACTTGTAAGATCTGTGAATGAATCCAAATACATCCCCAGAACCCGGTGTCACAAGTACATGAGCAACTACTGATAAGGAAAATAAAATACAACTTCAGTCCGAAATACGATGGACAGGGAATAAAATACAAAGGCTGAAAGGAACTACACTAGCTGCAGTCGCCTCGAATGATGCAGCTCACCTAGTCCCAAAAACATCTGTGCTGCTACGCCCAGTAGGCCGCTAGAGGTATATATACCTGTGCAACAAAAATGCACAGAAGTGTAGTATGAGTACGTAATCAACGTGTACTCAATGAGTATCTCACCTAATCTTGAAGAAGTAGAGACGAGATGGCTAACTTCGACACTCACTAGAGGTCAATTAAAAATATTCTATAAATGCGAGGAAAAATCATGGATTTATATAATAGTTCAAATTCGCGAAGCCAGAAAACAGGTAAACACCTTCAACAATTAATCAAGGGTTTCAAAGGTTTATTCTTTATTACCTTGTCAATTTATATCAAGCCATGAAGGGCAAATTTCACATTTAAAATTTCCCAAACGACAAATAACATGCGTAAATCAAACTGAGGTGACGACCCGATCCAACAGGAATGTAAACTATGCACTACCGAGGGTCGAGCGGCGCGAACCAATAGATGCATCTATTTAATCTGCCGAGGCGTTCGGCCCATTCCATAAATAAACACATACCCTGCTCGCGAATCATGCATGCGACGAAGGTACACATAAAATACATGCTCAAGTAGCCAATTAGGAATTCATCGGGGAGATTTATCCAAATAGGACAATTTTTCCTTTTAACAATTCAGGAAAAATGATGTTTAATCTCTTTTTAAATTCATTTACTAATCAAGGGTGATTTAAACAATTTAAGCTATCAATGGGTTCGTAAATAATTCCAAGTATAAAATGCTTATGGGTCCTAACTACCCGGACAATAGCATAATAGTAGCTACACACGGACTCTCGTAACTTCGTGCGTATGTAGCCCCCACAAATAGGAGCAACTAATAAATTATTACACATATGGGGACATTTTCCTCTTACAAGGTTAGAAAGGAGACTCACCTCGCTCCGAAGACTCATAGCCGTCATTCTACATTCTTCTGAAGGCTTGAACCAACGCATGATGCACCAAAACTAGCCAATTAACGACAAACTAATGAGAACATGTTCAAATACTTGTTAACAATTCGAATTATACAAACTCCCAACTTCGCTTAGTAAAATGACAAAAATACCCTCAGGCCCACGTGCCCGGATTCTGTAATTTCTCGAAGATAAAGATTGCCCATGACCTTAGGAACTCAAATATATAATTTTCTCTAAATTCCATACTCAAAATCGTGGCTAAATTCCAAGAATATAATTTTCTAGGTTTTCCTCTAACCCTCAATTTTCTACCCATTTACATGCTAAAATTTATACATAATCAATGTATTTAACTCATAATATGTGGGATTAGCTTACCTTACCATTGATGAATGAATTCCCCTCTTCAATCCTCCAAGAATCGCCCCCAAGCAAAGAAAATATGAGAGAAATGACCAATCCCCGACTTTAAAATTAACCTTCTGCCTCCAGGTATTTTCGCTTCTGCGGAAATATGCCCGCTTCCGTGGTCCCTCTTTTATGGAAAAGATTCTGCTTCTGCGGTCCCTGGGCTCCAGCCCAATTTCGCTTCTACGGTCGGCCCACCGCTTCTGCGGTTCCGCCATTACAGATATAGGGCCGCTTCTGCGGTCCTGGGCTACCTCCCCTCTAACCGCTTCTGCGGCTTCTTCCTCGCTTCTGCGGGGCCGCTTCTGCGGTCCCAAATCCGCAGAAGCGGAAATACCAGAAGCAGCAGCACCAGCCTACCATCAAACTCCGAATTTGATCCGTTAACCACCCGGAATCCACCCGAGGCCCCCGGGACCTCAACCAAACATACCAACCAATCGCAAAACACATTACGGACTTGATCGACGCCTCAAATCATATCAAACAACACTAAAGCCATGAATTACATCCCGATTCAAGCTTTATGAACTTTGAACTTTGCAACTTCTACTTCTGATGCTTAAACCTATCAAATCGTGTCCGATTGACCTCATATTTTGCACACAAATCATATTTAACATTACGGACCTACTCTAACTTCCAGAATCAGATTCCGACCCCTATATCAAAAAGTCCACTTTCGGTTAAACTTCTCAAAAACCTTCAAATTTCTAACTTTAGCCAAATGGCTTCAAAATGACCTACCGACCTCCGAATTAACTTCCGATCGCGCTTCCAACTCCAGAATCACCATACGGAGCTATCCCAGTCTCAGAATTCCAAACGGACATTGATAACACCGAAATGCACTTCAAACCAAACTTATGAAATTTCTTCCAAAATGCCAACTTCCACAATATGCGCCAAAACGCTCCCGGGTCAACCAAAATCCGATCCGGGAATACGCCCAAGTCTGAAATCATCATACGAACCGATTGGAACATTCAGATCCCGATTCCGAGGTCGTTTACTCAAAATTCCAAACCTAGTTGATTCTTTCAACTTTAAGCTTCCGAAATGAGAATTCTCTTCCCCAAATCTACCCCGAACTTCCCGAAATTCAATTCCGACCACACGTACAAGTCACAATACCTGAAATGAAGCTGTTCATGGCCTCAGACTGCTAAATAGCACTCTAGGGCTCAAAACGACCAGTCGGGTCGTTACAACATATATAAAAACATACAGCCATGCTTAAGCATGAAGAACTATCATGCTAATAGTCTGGCATAGAAAAAGTGCAGAGTCATAAACAAAGAAGTTCAAACTTAGCTCATAGACTCAGAATGAGTCTAAAAGAGTCGAGGGTTCTAAATAAAACCCCAGTTCAAACACATGACCAAACCTTGTCAAAAACCCCCAAATTCTAGGGTTTCCACTTTGAATCAGATACAGAGACGAGGAGGCAAGTTATTGAAAAAGGCTCAGATATCTCTTTTATAGACTCATGAGAAAACAAACAGATACCATAGCAAGTTCGAAACAATAGAGTGAAGAAACGATCATAGTCGTTGATCAGGTTGGTCAACGGCCTGGATTAAAAGGGGTTTGGGTCGGGTAGTTTAAATGGTTAAGGGTTGGGTCAAATGGAATTGGGCTGGTCTAAAATTGGGTTAATTAAGAGGATCAATTTGGGCTATAATTGAAGTGCAAATGAGGATATCAGTTAAATAGCCACTTTTTCCTTTTAAATTTATGAAAAAATAGTAAAATGATTTTTTGAAACAAATTTAAAGCAATATATTAATTAATAATATATAATAATTAAATTAAAAATATTTGAATAAATTTTATAATTAAAAAATATTGTTAATTCTTAAAATATGCTAAAATCGTAATTGTATGCAATTTAGCTTTTAAAATATCAAATAAATTTTTAAATATGTATAAAAATTACCCTAGCTGTATTTTGATATAAATATAAGAATAAAATAAGTTATTCACCAAAATAATAATTTTGTGAATAATTATTGATTTTTGTACTGCTAAAATGAGCAATAAATTAATTTAAAAATCCTTTAAAAATTAGAAAAAAAATACTAAACGCTTGGGCATACTTATATATGCTATTTTAAAAGTATTTGTATGTAAAAAAAAATATATAGAAAAAAATTGGGTATCAACAACTAATATGCAAGAGTACAGGATATCCTAAATGGATATTTACACTACAATTGGCAGCACTGGGAAGGCTATATATTAGAGATAGATTAGCAAAGTGGGGTATGATGACTTAGCTAATTTGTCCTCTGTGTGACAATCATGATCAATCAATTGAGCACCTATTTTTTAAGTGCAACTTCTCTGCTGCCCTATGGGGGAAAAATGCTCACATGGATGGAAATAAACAGAGGACCAATGGGATGGAATTAAGAACTGGCATGGACAGTTATGAATGCAAATGGAAAGGATACTAAAGCTGAAATCTACAGATTAACAGTGACAGGATGTATGTACTACTTATGGAAAGATCGGAACTTAAGAATCTTCCAAAAGAAGTCGAGAAGTGTTGAAGTTCTAAGCAGTATAATAACACAAGATGTTCATTGCAGGGGACAATGGGATAGCAAACTTGCGGGGCAATTGAGAAGGAAAAATTTCTTTCCTTAGTTAACTTCTGTCTATTTTTGTATCTAAGGGGATAGTGAGGAAGAGAAAATGAATGTAAAAAGTTGGGGATGTCCAACTGTATGGGTTTTGTTTTGCTTGTAAATATATTTTTCCTTGGTAAATAAAATTACTTAATTACCAAAAAAATAATAAAAATATGTAATTATTCTTAAATACAAATAATACTCACGAGAGAGACAAGAATCCTTTCATATATAAGAATGATATTAAAATTTAATTTTTAGATTCGGCATATAATTTCATTTATGATAATAATTAAATTTGTAAAACCCTTATCATAACTTATTTTATCGTCTAGAATAAGGATATTAAATTTGTTTATTCTCAGTAGTTAGTTATTCACGCCTTAATTAGATAAAATTCAATATTTTTAATAAAATTAGAACATACAACTAATACCGATTTAACAAGAATAACAATATAACTATTTTTTTGTATTGACTTTGATATCTTACTGTAATTAGATATAAAAAATTATTTAACTTTTACAAATAATAATGTTATCGATAAAGATCAAGTTTTTAAATTTAATTTGGCTTCATATATTAGGGAAAAATTAGCAATGAATTTTATATTTCATTGGAAAATTTATTATTTCAATATAAAATTTTTAGTTAGTGATGAAACCATAAATTAACTATAAATTCGTAATTATGTTGCTACGGAATGTCAATTTTCATTAAGATTATTATTATTTTCTTGTACTGCTAAATATGTTTCTTATATATAATTGAAGCCTTTGGTCATTTAATGTACCAACCTCCCCCCAAGTCCCAACAAAGCTCTTCATTATATGAGCACTTATTTAAAATAAATTCTTAATACATATATGATTAAGTGATTTAAAATTTTTAATGATCATATACATAAATATCACTACAATAATTGAAATCTTCAATATGAATACTTTTTAAAAATTGATACGTACACTTATTTAAAAGTAATAGAGTAGATGTTTAAATTTTGCATGAAAAATATATAATTAATAACAACTGCAATAAAATATAAAATGAGAAGATTTTGTTTAAATTGTGTAGGGAAGACGTTGTTGGTTGGTTTAGCAATTTTGTGTAAAATCTAGCATTTGCATGGATACGTGTAAGCTTGTTTGAAGTGGAGGGTTATTTTCCTTGCAATCAGAATTGTTTCCTTTAGAGGGGTTAGAGGTTTGCTTAGGGGATGGTGTGTAATGGGGGTTATCTAGCACACTGATAGGGTTACTTAGGTCCTCACTACCCTTAGTTAGGGAATGATTGTCTTGCATGTCATTTAATTGGTCTTTTTTTAATATCCATTTGGACATCCATTCCATGGTTTCCCTCCACGTCATTTTCCATGCATCTTGGCTTGTTTATAACTAAATTATTTTTATTAAAATTATTTATTTTTGGTGGAGGAATCAAGGCATCGAACATTTTGCCAGTAGCAATGTACATTTTAGTGGACTGGTTTTTCTCATTAATTTTAGGGTGTGTAGTACTAGTGGTATTACCAATATCAAGAGATTTTCCTGATAAAATCTCATTTGATAAGGGAGATTGAGACATACCTGGAGGGAGTGTGATTGCGTTTTGAGGCTTACCAGAATTGAAGGGAATCACCTTTATATTTTGATTGGGTTTCTTCTTCTTGGGGAATTCAACCGTTTGCGAATTTCTTTCCTTTGTCTGTAGAGTGAAATTTTCCATTTTGTCTTGAGGGCCACCTAATGTATTGGATTGGTTGCTGTCTAGAGTTTCGTGGAAAACTGTAGGAGAATCTCCACTATACCCATGGTCCTGAGAATCTCATGACAACTGAATAGAAAATCCTGGGGATCCATTGATAAAGCACCGCTGAAAGTGGTGGTGAAAAGCTTGGAGAACCGATCAAGTCTCCACAAAGCATCCGAAGACATGGCCGCTCCATCGCCGGCCTGAGCTGTAATACCTGTCTGAACTGCCACTGCGGGCTGAACCTCTGGAACCTGAGTCCGGGGAGCTACCTGCTCTGGAGTATGCGTAGCAGGAGTCTGAAACCCTCCGCTAACCTGAGAAGTGGCTAGTGCTACTGGCAGCAAACCCGCTCTAGTGACACTGTCCATAAAGCCTGCCAATCTGACTAGAGCATCCTGAAGATCTGGGGTGAACATGACCCCTCCTGGGACCAGAGTTGGGCCCACTGGAGCTGCTGGGGCTGGAACCTCCTCATCATAGCCAGTATGAGGCTTCACATATGGAACTGCTGCCTGGGGCTGAGCTCTGCTCCTACCTCGGCCTCTGGCACGGCCTCGGCCACTGCCCCTCGCAGGAGCTGCTGTTGGGGGCTCGGGCTGCTGCGCGGTAGGAGAAGAAGTACGTGTTTTCGCCATCTACAAAAGAACAGAGTAGAAGGACAATCCGTATTTGAGAAACAGAATCACACGACAAGAAAGAACAAAGTAAAATTTTTTCCTAACTCTGTAGCCTCTGGGGGATAAATACAGTGTCTCGACCCGAAATCCACTAAGGGTCGTGGTGGCGCCGGACATCGCTGTCAGGCTAGCCAATTAGATTACCAATTAATTTCCTCTTTTAATGCTTTTGAAAATCTAAGGTTTCTCATTCTGTTTCACATAAAAAGAAGATCATTTCTTGAATTCAAACCTAAATAATACAAATTAGTACAAAGATTCGCTGAAACCATCCCAGAAACCCGGTGTCACAAGTGCATGAACAACTACTGATAAAGACATAAAATACAACACAACATCCGTCTGGAATAAAATGTACAGGAAAGAAATACAGTTACTAGAAGGGAATTTAAAGAGCTGCGGACCGCAACGCATACTGCAACTCGCCTTGTCCCCGAATTGTCCGTGCTACTGCGCCCAGTAGGCCGCTAAAGTATCATGTACCTGTGCAACAAAAATGCACAGAAGTTTAGTATGAGTTCATAATCAACGTGTACTCAGTGAGTGTCCCGCCTAATCCTGAAGGAGTAGACATGAGATGGTCAACTCTGACACACTCTAATGGTCCAACGGTTATTTATTCTCAATATGCATATCAACAATGGATTTGTTATCTAACATAATTTTTATCCAAATAGAGGAAACAAGTAAACACTTAATTCCTTCATAGGAAATTTTCAAGGTTTCTTTTCATTATTAACAATATGATCTCGAGCCATAATGAGGCATGTAACAGCTTAAATAAATCCAGGCAGCAATATAAGCATGCACAAATCATACCGAGGCGACGGCCCGATCCAACATAAATAAATGTGCACTTGCCCAGGGTCGACGACGCGCCTATAGATGTATCTATTAATCTGCCGAGGCGTTCGGACCGTTCCAAAATAAACACACACAGACAGATAATCAGTCAGGAAGTCAACGTGGAGCAAATATCCAGGAAAAAGTCAATTCTCTTTATTAATTTGAGAAAAATGAAGCTTAAGTCTTTAGAAAATCCAATTATTAATTTAATGTGATCTATACCCCGCTCGAGAATCATCCATGCGACGCGGTACACATAATATACATGCTCAGATAGCCAATTAGAATTTTATCGAGGAATAATTATCCAAATAAGCAAATTCTCGGTTTAACAATTCACGAATGATGTTTAATCTCTTTTAAATTTGTTTACTAATCAAAGGTGGTTTAAACAATTCAAGTTATCGATGGGTTCATAATTTAATTCAAGTATGACATGCTGATGAGTCTTAACTACACGGATATATGCTCAACTATACCTTACAACTAAATTTACAACAATTCCTAACCCCGAACGAAAAGTTGACCAAAATGCCCTCGGGCCCACGTGCCCGGAATCCAAAATTTCTCGAAGACAAAGGTTACTCATGACCTTAGGAAATCAAATATATGATTTTCTCTTAATTCCATACTCAAAATCGTGGCTAAAATCCAAGGTTATAATTTTCTAGGTTTTCAACCAAAACCTCAATATTTACTCTAATTTCCATGCTTAAATCCATACAAAATCAACGTATTTAGCTTATAATAGGTAGGGATAACATATCTTAACGTTGTTGATGAAGAACCTCCTTTGAACCCCTCCAAAATCACCCCAAGCCATGAGAATATGAGAGAAATGAACCAAATCACGACTTAAATTAAGCTTCTGCCTTCAGTCGTTTCCGCTTCTGCGGATTATTACCTTTTATGCGGTTCAGCTTTTGCGGTCAAATCTTCTCTCCTGCGATCCCCAAGCTCCAACCAATATCCGCTTCAGCGGAACCCAAATCGCATAAGCGGTCTCGCTTAAGCGGTCCAGAAACCGCTTCTGCGATTCCTCCCCAAGCCAGCCTTTCCGCTTCTGCGACCTCTCCTCCAAAGATGTGGTCCCGCTTCTGCGGAGCCTTGACCGCATCTGCGGTCCACCAAGCCTTATCCCAAAACCACTTCTGTGGTTATTTCCTCGCTTTTGCAGGGCCGCTTCTGCGGTCCCATTTCCGCAGAAGCGGAAATACTAGATGCCAGCAAACTCAGCTCTTCCAAAAATCCAATTTTTGATCCGTTAACCACCCGGAATCCACCCGAGGTCCCCGGGACCCCAACAAATCATACCAACAAATCCCAAAACACATTACGGACCTGCTCGAGGCCTCACATCATATCAAACAACACCAAAATCATGAATTACACCTCAATTCAAGCTTTATGAACTTTAAAGTTTCCAACTTCTATTTCCGATGCCGAAACCTATCAAATCACGTCCGATTGACTTCAAATTTTGCACACAAGTCATATTTGACATTACGGACCTACTCCTACTTCCGAAATTTGATTCCGACCCCGATATCAAAAATTCAACCCCCCGGTCAAACTCTCCAAAAACCTTCAACTTTCTATCTTTAGCCAAATGGCTTCAAAATGGTCTACGGACCTCCAAATTCACTTCCGATCGCGCCCCCAACTCCAGAATCACTATACGGCACTACTCACAGTCTCAGAATTCCAAACGGACGTTGATAACACCGATATGCACTTCAAACCAAACTTATGAAATTTCTTCTAAAATACTAACTTCCACAATAGGCATCAAAACGCCCCAGGGTTATCCAAAACCCACTCCGGGCATATGACCAAGTCCGAAATCATCATACAAACCTGCTGGAACATTTTAGATCCCGATTCCGAGGTCATTTACTCAAAATTCCAATCCTAGTTCATTCTTTCAACTTTAAGTTTTTGAAATGAGACTTCTCTTCCCAATTCAACTCTGGACTTCTCAAAATTCAATTCCGACCACGCGTACAAGCCATAGTACCTGAAATGAAGTTGTTCATGGCCTCCGACTGCTGAACGGAGCGCTAATACTCAAAACGACCGGTCGGGTCGTTACATTCTCTCCTACTTAAACATACGTTCGTCCTCGAACGTGCTGAGAACTGTGCTAGAGTAGTCTGAAATCACTGTTTAGCACCTCACACACCTTCCCGTGCTACCACAACTTAGCTGAGCACATAAGCTCGATAAATTCTGAAAAATGTTCCCTTTTACTCAAGCAAATAGGCCTTAGAGCCCGATTCCAATATCTGGAATCCTATGCTAGTCCTGCTTCCAACATACGATTGCCATATCAATCACTACACGGTGTGCTCAAACATAGCGGCATCACTTTGCCGAATTCTTACTTTGCAACACTAAATCCACAGGACCACAATAATATTCTCTGATCAACTTAGTCAAAATCCTACTGATCCGATGTCCCACTGCACCCCCTGACATAAACAGGTCTTACTCCAACTTTTACCATACCACTACGACGGAAGAGACGTACCGACATTCATAATGAATCGCCGGGTCAACAGAACATTAGGTCTACACTCTTGACAAGGCCCTTACCTCATTCTGAACCCAATAATGGTCTTATTTCCGTAACACACCTCGTATAACTGGATTGCACAGAATCCTAGATCAAGGGATCTCGTCTCATCCGATACAACTACTCAGGCAATAAGCCACCCCAGAAATCATTAAAATCGCATATGATGCTACCATACGCCAATAGGCCATCAATTCGAACACAACACAAACAGGAAATCAAATTCTGGAAGGAATCATCTAAACCCCGCACTAATACAGACTTTTCCTAGAAAGATAGGAAGCGAAACACATAAAGGAATAGCACATAGAGAACTAGACTCGACATCACACTGTTGCAGCGCACAACCCGATCCAAATAACATACCCATGGAGGTGTGCCACCAGATCCAAAAATAGATCTCACAGAAGGAGATTGCACTTTGAGCTAAATCTGCTCATTACAACAAAACATCAAATTTCGATTGCAAGCACATTAAGTGCATAATACCATTCCAAGGAAACACATAGCGCTATAGGCTACGAAACTCAAGCACAATTGAGGTGCGATATATAACATAAATCTCGAATCCATCCTGCTCATAACACATCATTTCTACGTAGATTCTCAACACGTAAGCAATTTCCTCAAGCCGTCTCACAACTCATACAGCACAATACATCCTTACCTGGAATAGACGATGACAAAATAACACCCCGACCGTTCCTCCATAGGGAACACTCGCTGAGACGAACACAATTGGCCTGATATATAAAGCCTTTTTCACAAAACATCGATCTCCGGTGACTCTAAAGCCAATACCAATTTGCTCTAATCATTCAACCCTTTCCTTGCTCATCCGAGCCTGTGACATCATAGTCATTACCAAGCTGTAACCTTGATCCTCACTTCAAATTCCATACCCCTCACTGCACCCAACGTGACGATATACGATAGACACAATTTCCATCACAGCCCTGGAACTACTGATAAACTAACATTTCATCATATAAAACTTTTCATTTAACTCACTTTAGGAGAATCATAGCAACACCCAGGTAACTCCTCATAACCGTAGGATGTGCAAATCTGCAAGTGGTGGTCCAAGCCACCATAACCCTTTCCGGGATTTTCTTTTACACGACGAGCCTTAGAAATAGAAGGCTTTTGAATAACATCAATTGCGATGGCTAACAAGCCTGATACTCACCGTCACAAATTATACACACAACCTGATCACGCTGAATGAACTAATCACAGATCCCAACATGCCAAATTCAACTATGGCTAATCAACCCCTTTCCTTTAATTTATCCTTGAGTGCTTTGGAAATAGTACCAATTCTCTTCAACACATAACACGCTCCATCTACACTCATCTCGAGTGACCTTGAACCACGAGACCATGCTGTCTCAACCCCTACGAACCATTTCGTACTTCCCAATTGCTACATCACAAGCCAACCATCACGAAACATTCTGTGCCACTTCCCATAAGCCGTTTTCCAAGCTTGATACTCAATTATGCCTATAAACTCGACAGTATTAGGCACCACACTTTACCTCCTGAATTCACTAGGACCGTTACTGTGAGCCATCCGCTTTGACTTGGTCCCGAATATAATTGGCTACATAGATCTCATAACACAGGAGTACCCTCTCGACGAGGCACCTAGCAGAATTACTCCCTTTAAAACCTGTTTCCATACAAGGCATATCCCGAGTCCTTTCCCAAGTTCGAACATGAGGCCATAAGGCCAACCATAGAACATCTTTACTACTTATGGTAGCTTTCCGTAGCTGAGACAATCCCTCAGTATGCTATTAACTAGGAACTTCGCAAGTAGCTAACTATGAAGTCCAAATCATAAGCAATGGGACTCTCCCACTTAGCTTGAAGCCATTACTATAATACTCTAGAGTTCACCATTATTCTTAATCTCTTGTTGACAAAACCTTGTGCAACCATCCGCTGCAAATTCTCGAAATTCTCATGTAAATCCCCATTTCTCATATTCTGAATCATCATCCACCTCCGCACCAACAATCGCTGGCCTTCTCGATATCTTACCGTAGAAACCCAATTGGATTCTCCAAATCATTAACACCATTCGCACAACAATTCTTCTTGCTGCATATCCAGTAGAACTCTTCGCAGGAGCCACGCCAACCACGCGACTGCTACCCTGCTCACCGGAATACCCCACCTGTCGAAATCACTCCCCGACACCTTCCAACGTTGATGCATGGGGTACCATCACTACGACATCAATAACCCATCCTGAGTTCGAGCTTACTCTCCAGCTGTACGAGTCCATTCATCCCTCGTGGACATCGATTAAATGTGCGACAATATCTTTTCGCTTCACAGTTGTGCTACGTCTTTCTTCACTTCAAGCAGCTCATTTCTGTCATACACAATCTCCTGCCACATAACAACACTATGCTTCGAGTTATTCTACCGACTTCCATTTCCCGTAGCTGAAATCCCCACTTCAAATTAGATCTGAAAGCGATGATAACCAAGCACTGATATTCTCAAGTCGTTCCAGACTCCCTTAAGGTGCATAGTTTTCTCATTACCAAGCCCCTACGCAGCTCCACTGCTTTCCCACTTTGGCGGGACTCATCTCCTTAATCGGTCACTCGACCTTGCTGCTCATACTCGGCCTTTAGAAATCTTAAGCACCGCTTGGCACTTCCCACATATCCTTTCTCATCTCTTGCTGCTCAGTTGTTGACTTAATAAAATTTATCTTCATAGTACTTGAATCCACAATTTGCTATTAATCACAAGCCTCTCTGAAGGCCGTCTTAATCACACCACCAACATTTACAATACTGATTCAGTCCGGAACCACCGCATCTCGCGATATCCGATAGCTGCATTTCCAATGCCATTTCACAATATCTTACCTCAAGGGCTGATCATAAAAGATCATAACACCGATAAAGTTAATACATCCAATTAGGACAACAACACCCCAATAGAGGAGAGAACTCCTTCACGCTCGCAAGTACCACGCTTCATTGCTTCCACTAGTCCACAACTGACCATCTTTGGTTCGATTGACTTTCCCTTGCCGTGAATAAAATACTGAATCCCTTGATTACACACTGAGTAAACCTCCCTTAAATTCATTCACCGCCTCAACACGTAGGCAAACACCCTACCATCACAACAACACTGTGGAAAAATCGTTCATGAGCATCATGGCAACCTGTGCCTAGACTCAAGGCTCTCAGAAGTTCTGCTACTGAGATGAATAATAGAATACCCTTCCATAATGCGACTATAATAATCCATTCAACTATACCGGGAAAAATCATCCCGCAACACATTGGTAGTGCCATTTCAATTCTTCATTTTTTTTGATTTATAACAAGTGCTCGCGTCGCGCAAGATTGAGTAGAAAGGAATCAAATGCATAAGCCTCAAAGGAATAGAACCGCACGATAAAGAAATCAAGAAGGGAAGCACTCCTAACAGTCCTGCAGCCTCCCGAGGATAAGTACAGACGTCTCCGTACCGATCCGCGAGACTCTACTAGACTTGCTCATGACTCGTGAGACCGACGGGAACCTAG
>MU721264.1:7458-26906 GCA_026770625.1 Nicotiana glauca | reverse complement strand
CTCGCGAATCATCCATGCGACGCGGTACACATAATATACATGCTCAGATAGCCAATTAGAATTTTATCGAGGAATAATTATCCAAACAAGCAAATTCTATGTTTAACAATTCAGGAATGATGTTTAATCTCTTTTAAATTTGTTTACAAATCAAAGGTGGTTTAAACAATTCAAGTCATCGATGGGTTCATAATTTAATTCAAGTATGACATTTTGATGGGTCCTAACTACCCGGATAATAGCATAACAGTAGCTACGCACGGACTCTCGTCACCTCGTGCGTTCGTAGCCCCCACAAATAGGAGCACTTAATCATTCACTTCACCTATGGGGTAATTGCCCCCTCACAGAATTAGAAAGGAGTCTCACCTCGCTCCGAAGACTCACAACCGGCATTTTACATCCTTCCGAAGGCTTGAACCAACGCACAACGCCCCGAAACTAGCCAATGATCATACAAATCCATTAATATACACTCAACTATACCTTACAACTAAATTTACAACAATTCCCAACCCCGAACAAAAAGTTGACCAAAATGCCCTCGGGCCCACCTGCCCGGAATCCAAAATTTCTCAAAGACAAAGGTTACCCATGACCTTAGGAACTCAAATATATGATTTTCTCTTAATTCCATACTCAAAATCGTGGCTAAAATCCAAGGTTATAATTTTCTATGTTTTCAACCAAAACCTCAATATTTACTCTAATTTCCATGCTTAAATCCATACAAAATCAACGTATTTTAGCTTATAATAGGTAGGGATAACATACCTTAACGTTGTTGATGAAGACCATCCTTTGAACCCCTCCAAATTCGCCCCAAGCCATGGGAATATGAGAGAAATGAACCAAATCACGACTTAAATTAAGCTTCTGCCTTCAGTCGTTTCCGCTTCTGCGGATTATTACCGCTTATGCAGTTTCGCTTTTGCGGTCAAATCATCACTCCTGCGATCCCCAAGCTCCGGCAAATTTCTGCTTTAGCGGAACCCAAACCGCATCAGCGGTCTTGCTTAAGCGGTCCAGAAACCGCTTCTGCGATTCCTCCCCAAGCCAGCCTTTCCGCTTCTGCGATCTTTCCTCCGCAGATGCAGTCCCGCTTCTGCGGAGCCTTGACCGCATCTGCGGTCCCCCAAGCCTTAGCCCAAAACCACTTCTACGGTTATTTCCTCGCTTTTGCGGGGCCGCTTCTGCAGTCCCATTTCTGCAGAAGCGGAAATACCAGATACCAGCAAACTCAGCTCTTCCAAAAATCCAATTTTTGATCCGTTAACCACCCGGAATCCACCCGAGGCCCCCGGGACCCCAATCAATCATACCAACCAATACCAAAACACATTACGGACCTGCTCGAGACCTCAAATCATATCAAACAACACCAAAATCACAGATTACACCTCAATTCAAGCTTTATGAACTTTGAAGTTTCCAACTTCTATTTCCGATGCCGAAACCTATCAAATCAAGTCCGATTGACTTCAAATTTTTCACACAAGTCATATTTGACATTACGGACCTACTCCTACTTCCGGAATTTGATTCCGACCCCGATATCAAAAATTCAACACCCCGTCAAACTCTCCAAAAACCTTCAACTTTCTATCTTTAGCCAAATGGCTTGAAAATTGTCTACGGACCTCCAAATTCACTTCTGATCGCGCCCCCAACTCCAGAATCACTATACGGCGCTACTCACAGTCTTGAAATTCCAAAGGACGTTGATAACACTAATATGTACTTCAAACCAAACTTATGAAATTTCGTCTAAAATACTAACTTCCACAATAGGCGTCAAAATGCCCCAGGGTTATCCAAAACCCACTCCGGGCATATGCCCAAGTCCGAAATCATCATACGAACCTGCTGGGACCTTCAGATTCCGATTTTGAGGTTGTTTACTTAAAATTCCAATCCTAGTTCATTCTTTCAACTTTAAGTTTTCGAAATGAGACTTCTCTTCCCAATTCAACTCTGGACTTCTCAAAATTCAATTCCGACCACGCGTACAAGTCATAGTACCTGAAATGAAGCTGTTCATGGCTTCCAACTACTGAACGGAGCACTAGTACTCAAAACGACCGGTCAGGTCGTTACATACAGACGTCTCCATACCAATCCCTCAAACTCTACCTAGTTTGTCCGTGAGTAGCGAGACCTATGCAACCTAGAGCTATAATACCAACTTGTCACGACCCGGATTTTCTACCATCGGTAGTCATGATGGCGCCTACTAATGGAGGTAGGCCAGCCAAACTTTAACATTCTTTAATAAATCCCAACAATATAATAAATGAAAATCAATTAAACGAGTGCGGAAGACTTTAAACTTAAATAAAAATGAAACCAAAGATTTGCGGAAGTTTGTAACATTTCTCTACCCAGAACCTGGTGTCACCACTCACGAACTTCTAAGATTACTAAATACAACCATTTGAAGGAAATTATAACAGTCTGTTTCAATATAAAAGCTAACAAATTGAATCAAAATAGAAGAGACTCCGGGCCCGCGGACGTCTGCGAGGCTACCTCAAGAGTCCCTTGACTGAAGGCCTGCTCCCGGTCTAGTACTGCTGCGGTCCAACAGCTGCGTCCTGATCTGTGCAAAAGAAATGCACAGAGTGTAGCATCAGCATAACCGACCCCATGTGCTGGTAAGTGCCTGGCCTAACCACAGCGAGGTAGTGACGAAGCTAGACAGGACCTACCATAAATAACCTGTACAGATATATGTGCAATAACAGGAAATATACTAATTTAAGCAATAAAAAGGGGAGGGACGTGCTGGGGGGAATACCAAAGTCAAAATATAGAAAATTATCCGTAAAAAAACAAAACTGAACAATAACACGGATAAGGAAAACATAGGAAGTCTCTACATACAAACACAAGTCAAGGGTGAAGCCTCCAATGAATGAGGTTGAGATGGTCACTGTCTTCTTACAGGCTCAAGAGGCACATTATTTTCAAAACATGATGTTCGCTATTGGTAAGCCTTTTGCAGAGGCAATAAAAATCGAATAAATGGTAGAGAATGGGCTAAAAACGGGTAGAAGCTTGAGCCAGTCAGCCATAAGGGCAACCTCCCAAGCCATCCATGGCGGGTCTGGGAGAATGGCTAAGAGAAAAAAGAAAGAAGAAACAGGGATGGCGGCATCGGGCCGAAGAAGGTACCAGGCTCCTAGACCGATATTCTCATAAAAGAACCCCTCAGCCACCCGCAAACACAAGCTAACTGAAACCCACCTCCATTCCAGAGAAACCAGCCACCTTACCAAAACTAATATAACCCCCGACCACCACAAAACAACTTCCGCCCTCGGGAACCACCTAGATGATAAACTTTTACACCTATCGGTGAACCCTACTCCACCTTGTTCCTAAGCTTTTCCAGATGAAATTGTTGTAACCCATACCCCCAAACGGGCAAAACTCGGAATCACCATCATATCAGCGGGGTGTCAGGTGTGCATACTGCCCACAATAACGGGCCGGTAATCGGTATGATTTGTGATGACCGAGACTTTGACCCGGCTCTGAAAGCCATAATTGCTATTGCGAATGCCGAAAGGAAACCCAAGGTAGCCCCGAATCAGGGAAAAGAGGAGAAGAAGAATAAAGCTATCAACATTGAGCCTGAGGAGAAAATTGAGACAAAAGCAAAGCCGGTGCCTCCTAAACACGAGGTTCTTTATGTGCCGCGAGGTCGTCAAGAGAAACCACTAGTTGTGAGCACTCCGAGGAAGTGTGAAGTGAAGAAAGGGACACAGATGTATGTGCCAAAAGGGGCCTATGTGGCGCGGGGGACAATTAAACCACCTCGGCTGAGTGAGCCAGTGGTTATTGGACGCGCACCACATAAGCCCATGACTGACCCCTCTGTAGTACCGTGGAACTACCAACAACCAGTGGCCACATACAAAGGCAAAGAAATTACGGGAGAACTCCCAGGAACTACCCCCGTTGAAAAATATTCAAATGTACATGAATTCAACAGTGCTACAAGGAAATGCTTTCCATACAAGAAGCCATTAACCGCCAAAGAGGTAGAGACCTTCTTTCAGAAAATGAAAATGCCTGACTATCAAACAGTAGACCAATTGAGGAAGTGTCCTGAGCAAGTGTCACTGCTGTCATTGGTGACCAAATAAGTGGAACATCAGAAGATCCTTATGAAAACTCTGAACGAAGCATATGTGCCTGTCGAGACTTCGGTTTAACAACTTAAAAGGATGACAGAAAGATTCTTCGCTGTTAACCAACTCTCTTTCAGCAAAAGTGATTCATCCAAATAATGTTTGTGTGAGAGCCTTCGATGGTGTTAAAAGAGATACCATCGGCGAAATTGATTTGACACTGACCATAGGCCCGGTGGATTTCGAGGTGACCTTCCAAGTGTTAGACATGGACACATCTTACAATTTTCTTCTAGGAAGGCCTTGGATCCATGCCGCAGGAGTTGTGCCCTCAACCCTCTACCCGATAGTAAAATTTGAGCATGAGGATCAGGAGATCGTGGTCCACGGTGAAGGTGAGCAGTCCATACATTGTGACCCATCTATCCCATGCCTGGAGGCGAAGGAGAGAAGTGAGCATATTGTCTATCAAGCCATTGAAATCGTGGTAGCTGATCAATAGGAGGAAGGACATCCATTCCCCCAGCCTTTCTTGTCCAATGCTTCGATCATGGTGGCCAAGGAAATGATTAAACACGGTTTCAAGCCAGGAAAAGGGCTGGGAAAAGCTTTGCAAGGAATAGCCGAACCGGTAACGCTACCTGCAGCAAAAAATTATTTCGGGATAGGCTTTCACCCTACCCCAGATGATGAGAAATGGGTCGATGAAAGAAAGAAAGATGGATGGGTTCTGCTGCAACCACTGCCACATCTCTATGAGACCTTTGTCAAGCCTAAGTACGGCATAGAAGAGGATGACGAAGTGTTCACGGCGGATGAAATAGAAGATATCTGTGGAGCTATGAGGAAAATGCTTTATGAAACCAACATAGTCCAGCCAGGAAAAGGGACTAGCACCGCTGAGGTGCTCTACATGGGACCAGATGCCAAACTCCAAAATTGGAAGGCTACGCCTTTCCCGATCAGGCGGGAGTCCTAGTAGACTAGCCTTGTCACCTTTGCTGCATCTCGGGTTCTTTCAGGGTGTAACTCGGATGTTTCTTTTAGTTTATTGTCTTTTGAATTCATGAATGTAAACCCTGTTATCTTCGTAAAATTCCAAGAAATGAAATCAATATTTTATCGTCCATTTTCTCTTTGGTCTTTTGATTTTTGTTATTTTTCTCTTTTATCTTTTCTTTTCAGTTATAATAATGCTGCTTTAAATAACATTACATGCTTGCGGACTTCATGCCACGACTCAAACACGCTGTCTAACTGTGAAATAATGAATCAAGAACCGGAATATGATGCCTGTAGAAACATCCTTTCCTTCTAGAATCTAGTTACAAACTCCCGCAGCAACTCGACTCTCCTTGTGCGATTCTGAATATATCGACCTTTTAGTCATGTACCTTTTCTATCCCCAGCATGGGCCTTGATGAAATATTCCGCGAGCATCTCAAGGGAGTCTATGTAATACTCGAGCAAAATAAAATACCACGTCAAGGCTCCCTTCGTAATAGTCTTCCAAAATTTCTTCAGCAAAATTGACTCAATCTCGTTGGGAGCTAAATTGTTCGCCTTCACCGCCGTTGTATAGGTGGTGATATTCTCCTGAGGATCTAAAGTCCCATCATATTTTGGCACGTCTGGCCTTTTAAATCTCTTTGGGATAAATTCTGGTGTCGCACTTGGTTTGTACGTCAATTGAGTGTACTTCTTTGAGTCTGGCCCTTTCAGCACCGGTGGTGCGCCTGCAATTTGATCCATTTGGGCGTTCATTTCCTTCATAAATTGCATAGGTTTGATTTTAAAGAAATCGCTCACCTTGTTGTGACCGCCCCTCGAGGTATTATTGTCGACCCTCTATGTTATTTGATTTGCGGGAGCACCGGAAGGAACTGGACCTCGTGTATTCGCGTTATTGGAACCACCCAACAACGCTTGCTTCAGATCTGTCATGACCTTATCCTGTTGTGTGAGATGGCCTAAAATGGCCTCTTGCTTCTCCTGCAAGACCCTTACTACTTCGATGACATGCTCTTCTTCAGCATTATCAGGAGTCGCCTCTCGAACATATCGCAGATACCGTCTATCATGGACCGGCATGGCCTCATTCCCTTCTTTGCGGGTATTACTGATTGAATCCTCGTGCTGAGGTTGATTTCTTTGGGCCTCAATATTGTGTGTGTTGTTAACACCATCATCTGCCATTTTTTATGATTTTTACTAAGAACAAATAATCAAACGTGTTAGTAATAAAGGCAAAGATCAACTTAATTATACAATTGTCTAAGCCCCAAGGTAGGTGCCAAACTTTTTACCAATAAAATGGTACAGTTGAATAGCAATTTATAGAAAAGTAAATTAATTTGATCCTAAAATAATAGATGAATTAGACAAAAATGTAAGACTTACCCTTGAAATCGAAATGAAATAGCGGATATCTTGATCGCGGGTGCAGAGCTATGGGGGCAGTAAAAACAGTATAAATAAGCAAGAGAGTAAAATGTTATTGACCTTTTGATAGAATATAATATATGCTTGTCAGAGAATTCGTGTCCTTTATAATGATAATAGAACTCACTATTTATAGCTGGACCTAGGGAACAAGGTCATAGGTTAAAGGCCCCTTTTACTGATAATTATGAGGGCTATTGAAGAATGTGTAATGGGAGGTAGTAAGTTCCATATTCCTTGTAATGGGCCACATATTTAATGTTGTAGAATATTCCTCATTAAATGTTACCGGTTGACAGCCATTTATTTTACTTTTATGGGTATCACTACTCCGACAGACAGGATCGTTGCCTCCAGATCCTAATATCTTATGTCATAAGCTCCACATGTCACTTTCTCATGTGATCATTTAATATGAACATATTTTACCTTATAAAAATAGGTTTTCTATATAAATTCCGACTTGAAATTACGTAATACATTATACCCTACACTTCTAAGTATTGGAGGAATGGTAAAAGATCCAAAACTTTTATTGATAAAAAGATAACTTCAAATAATACCCTAATAAAATTAACATATGATAACTTCAAATAATATCCCTAATAAAACTCATGGCACACATAGACTCATTCAAGAATACCTATACTTGTACTTTTATTCGAAAGAAAACATGCAACTTTCCTCAATTAGTTTCTCCAATAGGCAATAGTGTTAGGTGTTTGCCATAATTTTCTTACCATATTTGATTTTCATATCTCTTGAAGAAAAAGGGCAATATAATTACCTTAATTGGGTTTTTCTTTTTGTAAAAGGAAGTTATAAATTCTTCCATATTTGTCTAGTCCCTTTTCTTGTAGGAAAATGTTTGGAGTTCTATAAATTGAGGATCCGCCCTTCTCATTCAGTAGCATCCACAATGTAGCCGTATGGGTTTGAGAGTCGTGTTTAGGGGGAGCACTTTACGGGATAAGTGTTAGTGTGTCACTTGTGTTTGCCTCTGCGTGAGGTTGTTCTCTCGATATTTTGTACTCTCTTTTTATTATAGTGGATTGCTCATCTTCGTTGTGGACGTAGGTCAGTTGACCGAAGCATGTTAAATGTTTGTATCTATTTTGGTAGATTTCTCTTTGTTGTATGATTTATCATCGTTCAAGGTTTGCTTTGCTAGCTTCCGCATGACACCTGACTTTTTTCGGTCCTAACAAGTGGTATCAGAGCCTTGGTTGTTTATCCGAGTTGTTACAGAATGGAGGCAAATATGAGCAAGACGGTATGTTTAAATGGGAGAAATTATAATGTTTCGAGAAGCAAGATGAAAGACTTGTTATTTGTGAAGAAGATGCATCTGTGAGCACGTAATTTTTTCCCTAAGCAAACTATTACCAAAATTCCAAATAAAATGATTTCTTTATTATTTTATAATTTTTTGTGAATTTTGTTGAATTTTGTGTTAATTGGTTGCATTTTTATGTGCGCATTTTAATTCATATGAAAATCCAAAAAAATGCATTTGCATTTAGGATTTAATTTCACATTTTAGTATTAATTAGGTATTAATTTGTTTTAGCACGAAATTTAAAGAAAATCACAAAAAAATAGTTTCTTTGCACTTTTAATTGTTAATTGTTGTATTTATCTTTAAATAGAATTTTAAATAATTTTAGGAGTTAAATAGTTTAGTTTTGAATTATATTCGGTCTTTGTTTTAATTTTTACATTTTTATAAAATCAGGAAAAAATACAAAAAAAAAATACAAAAAAAAAACAAAATGAAAAAATGAGTACAAAAAGAAAACAAAATAAAAAAGAATAAATAAAGAAAGGAAAAAGAATGCCCTGAATTGGGCCTTTTAATTCTGCCTTGCCCAAATACAAAATACCACCAGGCTAGCCCAAATGGTCAGCACCCGACCCAATCCCTGTCTTCGCAAAAAAGATCTCGTTTCATCATTGTTCAATGCTGGCCGTCTAGGTTAGTTCATCTGACGGTCAGGATTTGATCTAATGAGATATAATATTGTCCTAAATGCTACCCCCCTCTCCGGTTCTCTCATCTCCCCCATTACCGAAACTCTAGCCGCTTCAAAAAACCCTTCACCGTCTCCGCCTTGCGCCGCCGCCGGAAATCGCCTCACGGTTGCGGTCAGCATCCAATGTCCTTCAAATTTACATCAAATATTCCTCATAACATCCTCTTTCCTATGCCCTAGATATTATTCCTCGAATGTTGACACAGCCCCTCAAATATTCAAAACAGTGGCGCCGCCTCCGCCACTGACGGTGGCGCCGCCGCCCAAACTCAAACAAACTTACACCCCATAACCCCCAGAACACCACAAACCCCATACTCTTGGTTATTCCATAACAACCCTAACTGGATGGCTTTAATTTCTCATCTAGGGTTTTTAGCAAGGGTAAAATTGCCTTCATGCCTATCAGTGTCTAATGAGCTTGAAAATGATATCATGTGTTTATTTGATATAGAATAAACATATAATATCATTTTTTGGGTCAATTTCAAGTTAAGGCATCAAATTCGAAAATCAGTAAGTTCTTTGTTTTATCTTCTCTTTTTCCTTTTTCTGGTTTTATTATTTTTCCTAGATGGTGGCTTCGTGATTAATTGACTTGGATTGTTGTTTTTTAGGGTTAGTATTTCAGTTTATTTTCTCTCTGTTGTCGTATTTTAAATTCTAGTATCCAGTAATGTGAACTCATTTTTTTAGTCGATTAATATGTTTTCACACTGATTTTGGTTGTTAATTAATTGTTAATTCTGATCTCGTCATTATTTTAGCTGCTAGTTAATTTTTGTTTGATTGATTTGAATTTGCCTTAGTAATTCAAGGTGTTAGCTTAATTGTTGTTTTTGAATCCGTCCCAGTATATGTTATAGTTTCTAATTCTTTGTTATTTGTCCTAATCGATCTTATTTGGGCTATTGTTTGATGTTTGATTTGCTAGTTTTGATCAGTTAGTTTAATTCAGTTTAAATTCAGTAGTTGCCTTGGTAGTCTCCTGTTTAAGGATCAGTTTAAGTCTTGTTTTTGCTTAACTTTAGGTTCAGTAAATTTTAAAATAAAATAAGGGTAGCATAGTCATTTCACATATAAAAAAACATGCTAGAATTCCCTAGAAACTTCTAGAATAGGGCTTTAGTTTGAATCTCAGTAACTTTAGGGTATAACTTGAGAAAGAAGTTAAGACTTTAGGGACTAATTAGTAAAAAATCTGAAACAAAAAAGGGAAAAAAAGTGTGAACAAGGTCAAGAAGCTTCCTCCCCTAATTTTGCCTATAAAAAGGGCATTAACTTGCCTTGTAGTCTAAGTTTCTGGCCTCCAAAAAATTTCCCCCCAAAAAGATCTCTATAATTTCAGATTTGAAATTGCAATTCAAACCTTCAAAAATCCAAAAACAATAGAAAAACAAAAAATACACTTTTTCATTGGAGATTTTTTTTAGTTTAATTTCAGCTTTCTAATTCTGGGTTTGAATTTCGAGGTTCAGAGGTTATTTGGAGTTAATTTCGAGTAATTCAGGGTGTTTTAGTTGATTTTTGATCTCCTAGAGTGTTCTGGTGTGTGTTTTCAAGTATATCTGGGTATATTCCATTGGTGTTTAGTGGATTTCTTCTGATTCTGCTTGATTTCAAACTTCTCTTCGCTATTTTGAGTGATTGAACTGCTGCTGATTGCATTGTTGTGTTGTTGCTTGTTATTGGATTGAACTGACCTCACTTTTCTCATTTCTGTCCAATATTTAGGTACATTTCTTATCCTGATTGTACTGGAGTTGATTCAATATGGAAATTCAATAAAATGGCCCTTCGGTCGCACCTGAAAGTTATACATGTTGATGTGTATAGTTTATTTGATTAGTGTAGTTTATATTTTGATGTTTATATACATTTGATTGTATAATTAGGACTTTTAGATGGACTTGGGACTGTTATTTCATTTATGAATACCAGAATTAGTAGATTAGTAATATTAGAAATTGTTTAGTTAGCTTTGTTGAAATTGCATCTATAATTTCCATTAGTATAATAGAACTTTGAATTCAAAAAAAAAAGTTAGAATTATAAATTATTTGAAATCGTGCTTTTATTCATGCTAATGACATTTGAGCAGGAAATCAATAGAATAGAATAAATGTTCCTGTTACCTTGGTATTAAGTCATAAACAGGATTTAAAAAGAAGATAAGTATCTTAGTTGACTTTTAAATCGTAATATACGCTCAGTTAGTATTCAGGCTTTGCTAAAATTGTTTATTATCTTTCTCTGAGTTAGCCATAAATAGAAGATTATCATTTCTAAAAAAAAAAATTCAGTAGAACTTCCATTTATCCCGATTTAGATTCAATGCAATGAACGTTTGATATTTTGCATTAATAATATATGGGTTCAAATTATGTGGAACGAATTTTCTAGACTGTGTTGGTTTATGTTTGTTGTTGAAGTTGAAATCCCTTTTGGGAACTAGATTCCAGGTTGGCCCAGGAATTCAAGGTCTCAAAGTATTTTGGGCCAAATAGACATTGGGCCGCTCGTGAGCCCAAAACACTGAAGGCATTTCAATCGATTTGCCTGTTCATTAGCGGTGGAGCCTAAGCCTTTTCTTTACTATTAAGGACAATGCAAGGTAGAAAATTTGTAGTCACTTTTAGGTTGCCCTTTTATTAAAATGATGAGACGAGCCTCACCAAATAAAAATACAAATGCGGGGCCCTCGATAAATGTTATACAAAAATACTTAGATTTCGGGATGAACCGTTTAGCGAATTTCACGGTCATCCCAAAAGATAATAAACGCGTAGTTGCTTTAGGTGCGTATTTTAATAAATTACCTTCCTAAACTATGGTGCACATTTATGTGACCCAAATCTAAATCTCAACGAAGTCGAAATGTATCAAAAGCTACGGGTGCACTGATGTGACGTGGTTCAAGATACATTTTCACGACGTTGCAATTCTTATTAAAAATAAATTTATAATAAAAGCGGGTTACTAATAAAAGGCACATAAGTTAGAACATGTTTTTGAAATCAGATAAAATCAAATACAACAGTTGAGCGACCGTGCTACCACAGAATCCGGGAATGCCTAACACCATCTCCCGGGTTAACAAAATTCCTTACTCGAATTTCTGATTCGTGGACTTTAACAGAGTCATAATTTCCTCTATTCGGGATCCAACCGGTGACTTGGGATACCATTAATCTCCCAAGTGGAGACTCTGAAATCTTAGTAATTAAATCTTGCTCCGATTGTCCTTTAAGTGGAAAAACTCCTTTATTACGCCCTCACAGGTGTAGTAGCAGCGGAAAAAGGAGGTGTGACAGCTCTGGCGACTCTGCTGGGGAAACAAACCCAGAACTTTGGTTCAGGTTTTAAGAATTCGTGCTCGAAATAATTGTTGTATTTGGTTATATCTAATTTTCCTACATGTTCGTGCTTAATATGCTAAATATTTACCGCTTTGATATTATTTGAACTGTATATAAAGTGTGCTGAAAACCCTTCTCTTCTCACCTCCGGGGATGTGCTTACTGGTTGAGACTCCCTATTCTGTTAGTGTCAATACCCTGAAATAAGAAAGAGGCCGGACAAGTTACTAAGCCGGATGGCCTTTTGGTTCCCGGTACGTAGCCCCCTCCTCGACTCGAGTTGTCCGCTCGGGTACACAGTCTAGAACACATACCCAGGTTTTAAACCTAGAATAACTTGACTTCATGCCGGATCCCTGGTAGGAACATTTATTTGCATCATGTGCATATGACTTAGGGGACTCAACACAGGGGTTGGGTCCGTCTAGGACAGGTAACCAGATATGATATGACCACCATGATGCATTTTACGTGTTGCATTTATTTGTCTCGATCCTTCATGCTGACAGGTTTTTGAACGTCGAGAATTTTGCGTAATTCAGAAAAAGGGAAAAAGAGAGAAATAGCAGTGTAAAGAATTAATTGTTACCTAAATACTGTCGAAATTCTACCGAAATTGAAAAAAAAATGAAAATATTTTGTTTGTTTTACTAAAAGAAAAGGAAAAATTAAAAAAAAAGTCTTTATTTTAGTTTTTTATTTGTTTGTTGAAAGTGAAAAAAAGGGAAAAAAGAAGAGAAAAGGAAAAAAGAGTCGTTATTTTGTCTTGTTTTCAAAAATAGAAAAGGAAAATAGTTTGTATTGCCATAAAAAATGAAAATGAAAAAGAGTATTGCTTTTGGAAGCAGTTTTTTTATTTACAAGAAAATAAAAATGAAAAAAAAACTTGTTTTCAAAAAATAGCTAGTTTGTTTGCCCGAACTAAGCTGGTTTGATTCTCAGCGGGTGTGAGATATGTAGGCAACCCTTGATGGGTCCAACCACTCTTTTGCAAAAATAGCCAAAAAATGTCAATTTTTATTTTTGTCATAAATAAATTAGGTGATACCGTTTTGCCAAAATAGTCGAATGTCCCCAAAAGGGTGCCGGAAGGTTGTTTGTGCAAAAACGGACACATTAAGTCATTTCCCACGGTTAGCGGGCACAACCTTAAAATCTTCTCCTCGAAGTGCTGAAAGGCCGTATCGGCAAAACTGGGCTTTATTTTTGGAAATTAGAATTGAAAAAATAGTGTCTTTTTCATTTAGGTCATAAATAAGTGATTAAATCACCTTAATAAATGTGAAGGATGAGCACGACTCAAAATGAACTATTTTTGCATAAAATCCCTTTGGAGTTACGTCTGTGGTAGAACGATTTAGGCGGAGAAGGGCAAGATGAATTCAAGAAACATTTGAAAGGTCTTTCCGGTTTGCTAGATATTGTGCCTCGGGGAGATATTATCAGAGCATTGGTTACATGTTGGGACCCAGCGCATAACGTATTCCATTTTTCGGACTTTGAGCTTACCCCAACATTAGAGGAAATAGCTGGCTACATTGGAAAAGATGAGGTCCCTTTAAGGCATAAGTACTTGGTTGCCCCGAGATTTGTAGCCGTGCACAGATTTCTAGACTCTTTGAAGATAGTCAGAACCGTCTATAACACAGATCTGGAAAATGGATTTTGTACTCTAAAATTCATATGTCATCGATATGGCCACATCGGAGGGTTCAATAACCCAGAAAGCAAGATATGTAGCAAAGGAAATCGCCAAAAGTGGGAGGAGCATCGACGTTTCGTTTTTATGGTAGTCTTTCTGGGGCTTTTGGTATTTCCAAGGAAGGACGGGAACATCGACATAAAAATAGCTAGGGTCGTCAGCACGTTAATTACTCAAGCCAAAAGTACTCTTGCGTCTATGATATTAACTGACATCTTCCGTGCTCTTACTGCCTGCAAGGCCGGGGAAGCTTTGTTCGAGGGGTGCAGTCTATTATTACAAATGTGGATGATCGAGCATCTGTGTCATCGTCCTCAGTTCTTGAGTTATGGGTCTCCAGAGAAAACACGCATAGAAGAATTTCACACAAGGATTAAAGGGGTCAATTTTCCTGAAGGATTCATGGGTTGGACAACATATTTTCGGTCCCTCACTGCTATCCAAATAGAGTGGACATTTGGATGGTTGCCCGTTGACGAAGTCGTATATATGCCGGCAGCCCGGCCATATTTCCTCCTGATGGGTCTTAGAAGCATTCAGTATTACGCCCCGTATCGGGTGTTGAGACAGCTTGGGAGATGCCAAATAGTACCAACGGATGATGATCTTAGTTTGCAAGTGGTCGAGATTGGCCCCGATGGCCAGTTTCCTAAAGCAAAAGTCCGCCAAGTCTGGAGCAAATGTCAATATTTGGCGGCAAATACTTGTGTTGGGGATCTATCTAAAGGAGAGGTATCACCCGACTATCAGGCTTGGTATAGAAGGGATATTGCATTCGAAAGGCCGCCCAAAAGGCCTCACCTCCAGGAATTTGCTGAATCATCACAAGAGCAGTGGGCTTGGTTAGCCAGAGAAAATGAGTATAGGGCAAAAATAAGCGGGTTGGGAAAATAGGTCGAAGACCTCAGGTTTGAAAACAGTGTGCAAGTTGCGGCTGCCGAGGGTGAGAAAAAGAAATGGGCCAAAGAAAATGAGGCATTACGAGCCCAAATCCAGAAAATGAAGATAGAGGCTGAAACCTCTATTAGGAGTGCCAAAGATGCAAAGCTGATAGACAATTTACGGCAAAAAATAAATGACTACAGTTTCGACGTCAACAAAGCGAAAAAGGAATTAGTTGGGGTTCGAAGACAGTTGGCTAAAAACACAGAGGAACGAGCCCGCATGATTCAGCAGCTGAGAGAAGAACATGATAATGAGGTCGCCAGATTGTGGGAAAAGGTCATTGCCGCAAAAAACAAAAATGAGCAAAATAAGCAAAAGAGTTCAAGGTTGAAAGGGAACATTGCTATACAACTTTAGCACAATTAGAAATGGATCTGCAACAACTCCAGGAGCAAAATCAGCAGACTTTGGAGGCCAGGGCCGAACAGATAGGGCGGTTGCTTCAGGAAAAGGGCATAATCAGAGAAAGAATCCTAGCTATTGCTCATTACATTACCCGGAAGTGCCAAATATGCGAGAACATGACCCAGACTACCTTCTTTACCTCAGTGATAGTATTTGTGAAGAAGATAATGAGTAACCTAGACAAACTCCAAGGGGAACTTGCATATAGGCCCGCGGCGAGACCGAACGATGTCCCGCGGGCACCAAGAGCTTTAATGTATTCGTGATTGTCATTGGAGTCTGTATTTCATTTTACTAAAGTGTGTCATTTATTTGAGTTTGTATTGTCATTTCGAATCAGTCTGCATTTTCATTTTTGAAGTAGAATAGTTGTTAAGAAGTTTGTAGTCTTGTTTGTCATTTAGAGTCTGTCTTGGATCCTTGTAATGGACTTGTTTGCTATTAGTAAAATTGAAAATTCCGAAAAAAATTTGTATTTGCTATTTTTGCAAATAGGCAATTTTCATAGGACCCTATCATATCCATATGAAAAGCAAAATGAAAAAAAAAAAAGAGAAAAGTGGAAAGCAAACGAAAGAAAAGAAAAGAAAAAAATCCGCAATAAAAGAGCCATGGCAAAGCAAAGAAAAAGGCAAGAATAAAAGAAAAAGTCATAGTTGAGAATAAATAAGCCGGGATGACGCATGCGGTCGAGCAAATGCATATTAGAAACCGATAATTGCCTAGGTGCATTCATGCTCAAAATGTGCGGTTATTTGTTTGTTAATGCCTTAACCAATAATAACGTTGTTGTTGATGATGAGTTCAGACAGGTGGCTTAGCTGACTGGCATTCTGGCAACTCATCCATATAACACCCGCTCCAAGGACATGTCAAAAATGGTCAGCCAAGAGATAGAAGCAATTGTTGTTGACCCGGCTAGGAAAGAAGAAGTGGTAGATGTCAACGCTATGAAAGAGGAGATGTATAAGTTGAAACAACAGATGGCCGAAATGTACCAGGCCTGGGCAAAAGGACATCCCCTGCCAACTTATCCTGCCAATCCTGCCTATATCCCGCCACTCACTCAACCACAAGATCCTCCCATAGTGAATTCTTCTCCGGCTTACCCGACCTACCAACAATATTATGCAACCACTTCCCAAACACCACCACCTCCACCACCCAAGCAAATTCCATGCCCTCCACCACCAGTTGCTCCTATGTTCGTGGCTCCTCCACCCACCGCGTTACACAGATCTTCGAGCGAACCATTGTTCCAAACACAAGAAAACCATCCACCTGAGATCACTTTCAAACCTCCCGAACCATACTCTTATACTCCTCTTATTGATATTTCAGCTGAAGAAGAAAAGCCTCCTAAAAACCCCGAGCAGGAGGAGATGATACGTAAGGTGAAAAGCTTGGAACAATCATTTCGAAATATGCAAGGTCTAGGAGGAGAGGTGAGTGTCGCTTATAAAGACTTGTGCTTGTTTCCCGACGTCCAACTGTCTGTGGGTTTCAAGTTACCAAAGTTTGATTTGTATGATGGACATGGCGACCTCGTAGCCCATCTGAGGGGGTTTCGTAGCAAGATGAGGGGGTGATGGAGGAAGAGATGAATTGTTAATGGAGTACTTTAGCCAAAGTCTCAGTGGAGCGGCTTTAGAGTGGTACACAATGCAAGATCATGCCCGATGGTACACATGGGACGACTTAGCCCAAGCATTTGCAAACCAGTTTCAATATAAACTTGAGATCATCCCCAATCGTCTCTCATTGACCAAGATTGAGAAGAAACGTGAAAGCTTTAAAGAGTACTGATTTCGGTGGAGGGAGCAGGCCGCAAGGGTCGATCCTCCGATGAAAGAGGGTGAAATGGTGGATTATTTTCTGCAGGCTTTGGAGCCTACTTATTACAGTAATCTGTTGTCAGCAGTTGGAAAAACGTTTAATGAAGTAGTGAAAATGGGAAGCATGGTGGAAGAAGGTTTGAAGTCCAACAAAATTATGAGTTATTCTGCAATAAAAGCAACTACCCAGGCCATCCAGACTGGCACTGGAGAGGTATTGGGGAAGAAGTTACAGTGGTGGAGTCGAGAGCATGGTCCAGGAGTCCTTCACCATATTATCACCAACCTCGCCCAGATCCCCAAACCTACCCACACACCACATATGGCCCGCCACAACACTACTACCCACCTCCCGTTCCTCACTTCTCAGTTCACCACGCCCAAACCTATCCTCAACCTCAGTCACCTTGGCATGAACCCACCCCACAAAATACCTACCATACCCAAAACACATACCCACCTCCAAGAACCTACAGAAATCCCAGTGGAACCGGTTTCCAACCCAAACTTGCCGCCAAGAATGATAGATTGCAAAAGAAGAAGACTTTCACTCCGTTATGAGAATCTTATACCAGCTTGTTCCACAGATTAAGACAGTTGGGCATGCTGAACCCAATTGAACAAAAAATACCAAATCTTCCCCCAAGGAACCTGGACCATTCAGTAAATTATGAGTATTGTTCAGGAGCGCCAGGGTATGATACGGAGAAATGCTAGCATCTGAAAACTGCCATTCAGGAACATATTGATAGACGGAGAATTGAAGTGCAGGCTCCGGAGACTCCCAATATCACTCAGAATCCATTACCAACTCATCATGAGACTCACATGGTTGAGTTAGTGCAGAAGGGAGAATACAAGAAGTCATCGCAAACTGTGATGATGATTAAGGCAAGTGAGAATAAAGCAAATGAGAAATTGATTGGTGGAAAGGCATTGGTCGCAGTGGAACAGACAGTCAGTGAACCAGTGATGATAGTGAAACCAGAACCTGTTAATGTGACAATACTAGGAGCAGTTGTTAAGCCTGTGTTGGTTGTAAAGGGTGACCGCACAGAACCAGTTATCGTAAAACCGGTGACTCAGTTGCCAGTGGTTAGTGAAAAAGCTGTCCCATGGAATTATGACCGGGTGACTGTGATGTACAGAGTAAAAGAAGTTAAAGAAGAAGTGTGCGAAACTCATGGGTTGACTAGATCAGGGAGATGCTTTGCCCCTGAAGAATTAAGAAAGGTTAAAACAGCTTAAGACAATCCAGCACCGATAAAGAGAACTGTTACTGAAGAAGAAGCTGATGAATTTTTGAAAAAGATGAAGGCACAAGACTATTCAATCGTGGAACAATTGAGGAAAACCCCGACGCAGATCTCATTACTATCTTTATTGATCCATTCGGATGAACACCGCCGGGCATTGATGAAGATTCTGAATGAAGCTCATGTGCCAGATAAGATTTCCGTCAACCATCTTGAGAAGATAGCAAGCAAGATTTTTGAGGTTAACAGGGTTACATTCTCCGACAATGAGTTGCCGTTGGAAGGAACTGAACATAATAGAGCCCTTTACCTCACAGTGAAGTGTGAAGATTCCGTGGTTACTTGGGTGTTAATTGATAATGGGTCTAGTGCAAACATTTGCCCTCTCTCCACCCTAGAAAAGTTGAAAGTTGACAGTGAAGGAATCCATAAAATAGTATCTGTGTACGGGGATTTGATTGAGGAGGCAAGGACACAGTGGGAGATATTGTGTTGGAGCTAACAATAGGACCAGTGGAATTCACTATGGAGTTTCAAGTGCTTGATGTTGCTATTTCCTACAATCTTTTATTGGGATGACCCTAGATCCATGCCGCAAAGTCAGTGCCGTCTACTTTGCATCAGATGGTCAAGTTTGAATGGGATCGGCAAGAGATTGTGGTCCATGGGGAGGACAATTCTTGTAATGCCATTACACCCTTCGAGGAAGTTGAAGATGACAAAGGTCCATGGGTGTACCAAGTCTTGGACACAGTGTCAGTTGCTAAAATCCCGGAAAGGGAGTGTGCTCCTAGGCCAAAGGTAGATGTTGCATCTGTCATGGTAGTGTCAGAGATGATAAGGAATGGATTCTTACCCGGAAAGGGTTTGGGTGCTTCACTCCAGGGCATCATACAACCGGTGTCTCTTCCTGGCAATCTTGATACTTTTGGGTTAGGCTTCAAACTCACTGCTGCTAACATAAGGAGAGCCAAAAAGATGCAGAAGAGAGCGTGGACCCTTCCAAAACCTATTCCTTGCCTTTCCCATTCTTTTGTCCGGCCTGGTACTAAAAGGCGCCCAGCAACAGCAATGCCAAATTC
This sequence comes from Nicotiana glauca, assembly GCA_026770625.1. Classification (NCBI taxonomy): domain Eukaryota; kingdom Viridiplantae; phylum Streptophyta; class Magnoliopsida; order Solanales; family Solanaceae; genus Nicotiana; species Nicotiana glauca. The sequence goes on along the minus strand of MU721264.1, from coordinate 7,711 downwards.
TGTGGTAATAGAACCCGACAAGGAGCTGATCGAGAGGTTCAAAAGGTTGTTTTTTGAGGTGAATATGTTGGAAGCAGGCGAAGGTCCGAGTAAAATTGATGTGCAGTTCGTAGGCTCTCAGGCCAAGCTTAATAACTGGGAAGCTACTCCTCTTCCTACTCGGAAGGAGTCGTGGTAGTTAGTTTTTGATTTTTCTTTGAGTATTAAATCTGGATTATTTCCAAGGTTGTAATTCGTATTGCTATGTTCCGTC
>MDKF010249306.1:0-11753 GCA_026770625.1 Nicotiana glauca | reverse complement strand
TTCGTGAGTGGTCTCCCTCGGACTTCGAGGAAGTTTGATTCAGTTTGGGTGATTATTGATCGGCTGACCAAATCCACGCACTTCATTCCAGTATGTACTACTTATTCATCAGAGCGGTTGGCAGGGATCTTTATACGGGAGATTGTCAGGTCACATGGGGTTCCAGTGTCTATTATCTCTGATAGAGGTACTCAGTTCACTTCTCAGTTCTAGAGGGCATTTCAGCTGGAGCTGGGTACGCAGATAGAGTTGAGCACAACATTCCACCCTCGGACGGACGGACAGTCTGAGCGCACTATTTAGATTTTGGAGGACATGCTGCGTGCCTGTGTTATAGATTTTGGAGGGTCATGGGATGAGTTTTTGCCGCTTGCAGAATTTGCCTACAACAACAGTTATCAGTCGAGCATTCATATGGCCCCGTATGAGGCGTTGTATGGTAGGCGGTGTAGATCTCATGTTGGATGGTTCGAGCCTGGCGAGGCTAGATTGTTAGGGACTGAGATAGTTCAGGATGCTTTAGAGAGGGTGAAATTGATCCAGGAGAGGCTTCACACAGCACAGTCACGCTAGAAGAGTTATGCGGACCAGAAGGTTCGTGATGTGTCTTACATGGTTAGCGAGAAGGTCTTGCTAAAGGTTTCGCCCATGAAGAGTGTTATGCGGTTTGGGAAGAAAGGAAAGCTGAGTCCTAGAAGGGAGATTGTTTCAGAAAAGTCAACCGGAAGTTGACTATGTGGTTAGAGGGCTCAGATGTGATTTCCGGTGGTTTGGTTAGCTTCGGGGGATGATTTGTGACTTAGAAGAGCGATCGGAATTTAATTTGGAGGTCCGATGTAGAAATAGGCTTGAATTGGCGAAGTTGAAATTTTGGCGAATTCCGGTTGTTAGGTGAGATTTTGATCCGAGGGTCAGAATGGAATTCCGAGAGTTGCAGTAGCGTCGTTAGGTGATTTTGGATATGTCTGCAAATTTTCAGGTCATTTGGACGTCGTTTGGTCGGGTTTTTGATCGAATATGAGTTTCGGAAGTTTTAAGAAAATTTAGGCTTGAATCCGTGGTAATTTGATGATTTTTGTGTTGTTGTAGGTGTTTTTATTGAACAAGTTCGTATGGTGTTTTGGAGTAGGTTAGTATTTTTGGTTGAGGTCACGGGGGCCTCGGGATGAATTCGGGTGGTAAAACGGACCAAGTTTGGCTATTGTTTCTGCTGAATTTCAGCAGTTACTGCAGAAGGAAATTGGTCTATGTGATCGCATAGACTGAGTTGCGATCGCATAGCACATGATCGTGAAGCATTGCGATCGCATGGGTTGAGTCTGCGATCGCATAAGAGGATTTTGAAGGGCAGCATAATTTGCACTATGCGATCGCATAGATTGGATTGCGTTCGCATAGAAGGTTTTTGAGCTCCTGGAATTTTGTTCATCGCGATCACATGCTCAGGGATGCGATCGCATAGAGTTTAAACTGGGCGGAACAGAAGGTTTTATGAAACATTTCAGTCGCGAACCCCTCATTATTTCCTCCATTTATTGCACTACCTTGAGAGCTAATTGATAGAATTTGAAGAGGATTTCATCGGGAAGTGATTGGAGGTAAGTCTCGTGGTCTTAATACGTCATTTATTCGAAGAATCATCCATTAATTCTCCGCATTTGGGTATAAATTGAAGAAGTTAGGGCTTGGGTTTTTGCTATGTAAATTTAGGATTTAGTGGCCCATTTGAACTCCGATTTTGATAAATCTAATATGTATGGACTCGTGGCGAGACGAGGATTCCGGAAATGTGAATTTCGTAATTTTTCGAGAAGTGGGCCCGGGGCTCGGATTTTGCCAACTTCGTATTTTTGGGTGTTTTTCGAGTTATTTCGATTGGGTTATGTTCCATTAGCCTATTTTGATGTATCCCTTATGGTTTTGATTGGATTCTACGCTCGAGGAGGTAGATACGAGAGGGAAAGGCTTGGAAAGCTAAATTATCGGCCGGCTAGAGGTGAGTAATACTTGTGAATAACATTCTGAGGGTTTAAAACCCCGAATTTGCACATATTAGTGTTGTGTTGAGGTGACTTGCACGCTGGACCTGAGCGTGGGGTAAAGCGCCATTGGGGATCGTAACTTGGTCCATTCCGGTTGTTGGTTTTTACCGCATATTTGCAAATGATTTGTTGTTATCATTATGACTTGGGCTCATTGCCATACTTGGGGCTTATTGCCGATTGTTTGAACTCTTTATGAACTATCATCACTGTTTCCCTCACTATTTGAAATATTATTTCAACTCAGTCCGTGTGATTTACACTGTTTTATGAACTCAGCTATATTTTACTCAAACTTGGAGTTTTAACTGATATTTGAACTATCATTTGAGCTGAGTATCATTGTTTTACTGATGCTCGAAGGGCTTTTTGACTATTTTTGGACTGATTGGGGCCGAGGAACATATGTGAGGGCATGATGAGTGATGTGAGGAGGCTTTCAGGCCTCAAGTGATATGTGAGGAGGCTTTCAGGCCTCGAGTGTTATGTGAGGAGGCTTTCAGGCCTCGAGTGTATTGAGAGCATGCTTTCAGGCCTCGAGTGTTATATGAGGAGGCTTTCGGGCCTCGAGTGTATTGAGAGAAGGATTTCAGGCCTTGTGTTGATATTATTCAGGCTTTCAGGCCTTATTGATAGCGCTTGCGCTAAAGGAGCCCCTCCGGAGTCTGCACACCCACAGTGAGCGCGGGGTACCCCTTTGATATGAACAGTGGTAACAATGACACTAAAACACTTTGGTCAGGTAACAATGACTGACTAGTGGTAACAATGACACTAAAACACTTTGGTCAGGTAACAATGGCTGACCCGTCAGCTAACAATGGCTAACCTTATTTGTGTATTCTTGTTCAGTTGATTTCTTTAAAGAAGATGTTTTGCTATAATTTCATGAATTCTACTGCCTATCTGGTTTACTTCTTTAGATAGCATTATTTGTGCCTTTTTGGGATTTTGTACTATCAGCTGTTATTCACTTTTATTACCACTGAGTTGGAAGTACTCACTTTACTCCCTGCACCATGTGTGCAGATCCAGGTTCTTTTCATCAGGCGGAGTGAGTCTAGTTGATTTGGAGTTTCCTCCCTGGAGTATTCGAGGTAGCTGCACGGCGTTCGCAGCCGAGGATTCTCCCTTCTATCTTTTCCTTTATTTTCGCATTTTCAGTATTAGACAGACTTGTAGTAGGATGATATACTATCTTTAGAGGCTCGTGGTCGTGACACCGGGTCCTAGTTGGGCTGTTTCGGTGTATTTGTCAGATTTTTCGTATTATATCAGTGTTTCGAACTTTTACTTAGATAAGTATTGCTTTTAATTGTTTGGTTTGGTTGGGGAAATTGTTATGAATGGTCGGGCTTGCCTAGTAATGTGCTGGGCGCCATCACGATCGGGTTGGGGTCATGACACCCGCTTCTGCGTAACCGCTTCTGCGGTTTTTATCCACTTAAGCGGAATTTCATTAAACCACAGGGGCCGCTTCTGCAACTCAGATTCCCGGTTTTGCGGAACCTCACCTCGAGGCCAACCACTATTGCAACCTTACGGGTCCGCTTCTGCGGACTCGCTTAAGCGAAACCATTTCCGCTTCTGCGGAACTTCCCAACTCAGCCCCAGACCGCTTTTGCGACCTATAACTCGCTTCTGTGGAACCGCTTCTGTGGCCCATTTCCATAGAAACGAAAATACCTGATACCAGCAACATGAACCTGCAACAAACTTCAAAAACTCCCCGTTTAACCACCCGAACTCACCCCGAGGCCCCCGGGACCTCAACCAAAAACACCAACACATCCTAAAACCCCATTCAAACTTGTTCCAATCCTCAAAATACATCAAACAACACTAAAATCATTAAATCACATCGGATTCAAGCCTAAGTTCCTTCAAAACTTCCGAAATGCGCATTCGATCAAAAACCCGACCAAACGATGTCCGAATGATCTGAAAATTTGCACATATATCCAAAATCACCCAACGAAGCTACAACAACTCTCGGAATCCCATTCCGACCCTCAGATCAAAATCTCACCCATCAACCGGAATTTGCCAAAATACTAACTTCGCCAATTCAAGTCTAATTCTACACGGGACCTCCAAAATCACTTCCGGCCATGCTCCTAAGTCACAAATCATCACCGAAGCTAACCGAATCACCGAAAATCACATCCGAACCTTCTAACTCATAAGTTAACGTCCGGTTGACTTTTCCAATTTAAGCCTTCCTTAAAGAGACTAAGTGTCTCATTTCTTATCAAAACCAATCCAAATCAACTCTAACACACCACATACCGATAATGAAACATGAAGAAGCATGAAAAGGGGGAAACAGAGCAATAGCACATGAGACAACGGGTCGGGTCGTCACACATTAAGGGCAAGCCTATGGTACCAATTTCGTGCATGTAACTTCTTTGTGAGAATGAGAGATTTCTTTTATATAGAAGTGAGTCCTTAAACTAAATTTGATCATGAGATTCAACTCTCTTGTTCCTCTTGTGAGGGAACATGATTTTACGAGGGATAGGTAACATGATTAGCTTTCTCTATGATGTAGGGTGTTCAAGCCACGAGTACATTATGACATTGAGTCGATTTGTGAGGCTAGAATTGTTATGAGTATGTTGTCTTTGTTTGAATATTTTTGAAGTATGGCATAAGTTAAGGGAAGTGCGTGGTGATTGCATATGCTAGAGTTTAATGGTTGCTATCAACTATAGTCATTGGTGTAGAGTGCTCAAAAATAGAGTTATTTTTTGGTTGACTCGAGGACGAGCAACGTTTAAGTGTAGGGTGTTGATAATCGGCTTAAAATATGTATATTTTGGTATATATCGCCTCGCATTTTGCTCATGTTTCAATGATTTGAGATGTTTAATATGGTGATTTTTGCTAAATTATGGTGTTTCTATGTGTAGGAATCATTCGAATGCAATTTGGTATGAAAGGGCACGAATTAGAGCGAAATCGAAGCAAAAAGGCAAAAAGTCAATTTTGAGGGCCACAGCGAGCGTGGGGCGCTCGCTGTGGCCCAATTTCTAGTAGTCAATTATTTTGAGTGCCAGAGCCAGCGTGGGGCATTGGGCTGGATGCTCGGATCGCTAGAGTGTCCTATTCCGACTTGGACTCGGTTATTTTCTCCCCAAGACGCCTCCAATTGATATAAAAGCCATCCTAAAACCTACTTTGAGAGAATAGAACATTTTTGAGAGGAAACACAAGCATAGAGCCGCCGTAGAGGCCGAAATTCATCAAGTTCCATATTTTCTTCCATCAAACTTAGTAATTTTTATGTTTCTTTATATGATTTGTTGTTTTGCTACCATGTCTATATGGAGCTAAACTTCACGTTCTAGGGTTGTGGTTCTTTCATGACTATTGTTATTCGGATATTTATTTTGATTTCTTAGTTTATCATATTGATTTACTTATTCAATCCTGCACTCAATTATTTGATTACTTGATCACCAATTGAATACTAATTACGAATCTAGAGTTGAACTCGAATGTGGGAATTCTAGATTGCATATAGGATTGAGTAGAGCAAGTTCTTGAACCTAGGCATCGGGGAACAGATTCGCGGTTAGGATAGACATATACTTAATTGCCTTGCTTGGTTAATTTCTAGGAATTATAAATGCGTTTTTGTTAGTTCTAATTCTATAGACATATAGGAGTTAGGTTTGCTTGAATAGGCAAGTAAGAACTCGACAGATTCTTATGAGCAATATTAACCCTGTCAACCAATAAACTAGATAAATTAGTTAGTCAATTCAATTGAAGAATACAATAGGAATGTTAGATAGCCCATATAGCCCATAACCCTAGATCGTTTTCATTACATTGATATCATAAAAATATGCTTTTTCTCTGTTCAAAGTTCATTATTTATATTCTTTATTTAATTAGGTTAGAATCAAATACTTCTAGGTTTAATTCTTGTTTAGATAATTAGGATAGTCTAATTTAGTTAAAGTTAATCACAATTCCCCGTGAGATCGACATCCGACTTTTAGTCACTTTATTACTTGACGACCGCGTATACTTGCGTGTGCGTTTCGCCGCAACAGGCAGGATTCAAAAGAGATTTGCCTTGGATTCTTCCCGGAAATAACGAGACCTTTGCCTGATTTTGTGAGAGTCATTGTGCCATTATGCTAGGAAGAGGAAAGATGGCAAGGAAGCCATGTGAACTGTAACAGATACGAAGAGAGAGGGGTGGGGTAAGAGGTGTTGGATTTGAGGATAAAATTCATTAACAATTAAATGGAATTTTTGAAATCCAAAAGAGAGATATTTTGGCGGAAATTTTGGTGATTTCGAATTTCAGAAAAAATTTAAACGGTAGTGCTACCGTTCTACCGAAGCTTCACCAAATTGTGTGACATAATATCTGCCATAGAAATTCAAAGTAGGCAAGATTATGTTAATTTAAAAGAAGAAAATTTGATTTGGAAAGTCAAAAAGTTTCTATGAGGAAAGGGATAGCTTCACACGTGAAGAGGAAGAGGGCTATTCTTACATTTAATGAGGGATACAAAAGTAATTGTTGCTAAAAAAAGAATAATCTAGAATCAAAAAGTTGGTCACTTGATCATTCAGCAGATTGGGTAAAATTGGTGGGCCATTTGGAATTATTTGGGCCCGTAGTAGAAAATATTGGGCTACTAACTAGGCCAAATTTCTTTTCTCCCTTCTAAACACTTTGGACTTCTAATAGTCAACAATAATATTTAAAAAAAAAGTAAGTAACCCAATCACGATTACTAATGTTTAAATAAAATATTAATCGTAAGATACTACAACATTTATTAAATATAATTTCATAATATTTAAAAGTTATTGCAAAAAATATTTTCGCTAGTGATATAAAAGAAATAAAAATGGTTTTTCGTGAAATGTAACAATAAATACGATTAAGGTATGAATGATAAAAGATGATAGCAATAGCAATAATAATAATAATAATAATAATAATAATAATAATAATAATAATAATAATAATAATAATAATAATAATAATAATAATAATAATAATAATAATAATAATAATAATAATAATAATAATAATAATAATAATAATAATAATAATAATAATAATAATAATAATAATAATAATAATAATAATAATAATAATAATAATAATAATAATAATAATAATAATAATAATAATAATAATAATAATAATAATAATAATAATAATAATAATAATAATAATAATAATAATAATAATAATAATAATAATAATAATAATAATAATAATAATAATAATAATAATAATAATAATAATAATAATAATAATAATAATAATAATAATAATAATAATAATAATAATAATAATAATAATAATAATAATAATAATAATAATAATAATAATAATAATAATAATAATAATAATAATAATAATAATAATAATAATAATAATAATAATAATAATAATAATAATAATAATAATAATAATAATAATAATAATAATAATAATAATAATAATAATAATAATAATAATAATAATAATAATAATAATAATAATAATAATAATAATAATAATAATAATAATAATAATAATAATAATAATAATAATAATAATAATAATAATAATAATAATAATAATAATAATAATAATAATAATAATAATAATAATAATAATAATAATAATAATAATAATAATAATAATAATAATAATAATAATAATAATAATAATAATAATAATAATAATAATAATAATAATAATAATAATAATAATAATAATAATAATAATAATAATAATAATAATAATAATAATAATAATAATAATAATAATAATAATAATAATAATAATAATAATAATAATAATAATAATAATAATAATAATAATAATAATAATAATAATAATAATAATAATAATAATAATAATAATAATAATAATAATAATAATAATAATAATAATAATAATAATAATAATAATAATAATAATAATAATAATAATAATAATAATAATAATAATAATAATAATAATAATAATAATAATAATAATAATAATAATAATAATAATAATAATAATAATAATAATAATAATAATAATAATAATAATAATAATAATAATAATAATAATAATAATAATAATAATAATAATAATAATAATAATAATAATAATAATAATAATAATAATAATAATAATAATAATAATAATAATAATAATAATAATAATAATAATAATAATAATAATAATAATAATAATAATAATAATAATAATAATAATAATAATAATAATAATAATAATAATAATAATAATAATAATAATAATAATAATAATAATAATAATAATAATAATAATAATAATAATAATAATAATAATAATAATAATAATAATAATAATAATAATAATAATAATAATAATAATAATAATAATAATAATAATAATAATAATAATAATAATAATAATAATAATAATAATAATAATAATAATAATAATAATAATAATAATAATAATAATAATAATAATAATAATAATAATAATAATAATAATAATAATAATAATAATAATAATAATAATAATAATAATAATAATAATAATAATAATAATAATAATAATAATAATAATAACTATGATAGTAGTAACATTAATAATACTAGTAATAGTGATATTGAGTAAATAATAATTATAACAATTTGGTCTAGTTAATGGTAAAATAACTATTCTTACATTATTAATGATATTAGAAGCTCAAGTAAACAATTTGAAAGAAAAGAGAGACAAAATTGGATGTCAACAAATGTAAAGATACTTAGACAAAATTCCAATCACATTGCACCGCTTCAAAGAATGGACTCTGGTCCACATACCTCGAGAGCAGAATAGCGAGGCCGATGCCCTTGCAAACCTGTGATCATCTATTGAGGAAGATGACATACTCCACGGGGCTATTGTTCAGCTATCCAAATCAGTAATCGAAGAAGGCCATGCCGAGATGAACTCCACTTCCCTGACATGGGATTGGAGAAACAAATATATCGATTATTTAAAAAATAGGAAGTTACTCGAGAACCCAAAAGAATCGAGGGCCCTACGAACCAATGCAGCCCGATTCTCGTTCGACAAAAATATAACTCTATACAGAAGAACCTTTGATGGGCCCCTACCAGTATGCATGGGACCGGGGGACACATATTACGTGCTCCGAGAAATCTACAAGGGCACTTGCGAAAATCACTCCCGTGCCGATTTCTTAGTCCGAAAGGTGATCAGAGCAGGCTACTATTAGGACATCATAGAGAAAGACACCAAAACATTCGTCCAAAAATAAGACAAATGCCAGAGATTTGCACCAATGATTCACCAACCCGGTGAACAACTGCATTCAGTCTTGTCACCATGGCCGTTTATGAAGTAGGGGATGGATATCGTCGGACCCCTACCAACGGCACCAGGTAAAGCTAGATTTATTTTATTTATGACTGACTACTTCTCAAAATGGGTGGAAGCAGAGGCCTTCGAGAAGATAAGAGAAAAAGAAGTCATTAACTTCATTAGGGATCATATCATGTGTCGATTCAGGATTCTCTACGAGATAACATGTGATAACGGGAAGCAGTTCATCGGAAGCAAAGTAACAAGGTTCCTCGAGGACCATAAAATCAAAAGGATCCTGTCAACACCCTATCACCCATGTGTAAACGGTTAGGCCGAGTCCACAAACAAGAACATCATTCAAAACATGAAAAAGAAGTTAGAAAATGCAAAATGAAAATGGTGAGAAATGTTACCCGAGGTGCTATGGGCATATCGAACAACTCCAAAATCAAGCATGGGAGAGACGTCTTTTTCTCTGGTATATGGCTCTGAGGCTTTGATACAGGTCCAGGTCGGAGAGCCAAGCTCCATATTTTGACATGCCACTGAGAGCTCAAACAACGAGGCCATGACAACAACCCTCGAACTATTAGATAAAAAGCGGGAAGCTTCATTGGTCTGAATGGCTGCCCAAAAACAAAGAATCACAAGGTACTATAACAGGAGAAAAAATATCCGACATTTCGGAGTCGGGGACTTAGTCCTAAGGAAATTCACCCTAAAGCCTCGAAACCCTAATGAATGGAAGCTAGGCTCGAGCTGGGAAGGATCGTACCGCATCCTCAGAGTGATCGGTAGAGGGTCCTACAAGCTCGGTACCATGAAAGGCGAACAACTTTCAAGCAATTGGAACATATCGATGCTCAAATGCTATTATTGCTAATGTGTCCGATGGAAGACACCGAAACATCCTCCGACTCAAAGACCTTGAGTTTTAAAGCATCCATTGTACTTTTTTCCTTCGATCGGATTTTATCCAAAAAAGGGTTTTATCGGCAAGGTTTTTAAAGAGGCTACATCTATATGCTACCTAAAGAGTACTCAACAAGTATTCAAGGCTTCTCTCCTATTACCCTCGAATATTGGGGGGCATCCCTCGGATACTACCTCATCGGAGAGATCGAAATAAGCCAAAGAGGGTCTCGATAGGAAGATGATATATCGGGCCAAATGGTTTAAAGAACCGCGTCTGCGTAGAATAATCGAACCCTCGATGGTGAAAGCTTTGTATACTTGTGCCAAGTAATCAAGGAATATTTTTCTTTTGTTTTTGCCATCAAAACAATTTGTGCTTCAAATAAGTTTGCTATTTTCACAAGAAACGACTCCAAGGCCAGAAATTTCCCGACCACTCGGGAACTGACATCAAGAACTCGAAGCTCATAAACCCTCAACGAGGCAACATCCAGTTTAGAAGGAACAGCTCCAGAGTCAAAAACTTTTGATGTCTCGAGGACTGTCGCCGACTGTCATTCCATCGAGCTATCAGAAACTCAAGGTCGTAAGACCCCAAATGGGTAATCTCGAGCCCGAAATCCCTCCATGTGGCAATGCTACAAAATTTAAGACCTCCATTGTGAGCACGTGATTTTTGCCCCAAGCAAATTATTCCAAAAAATATAAGCAAAAATGATTTTTGTGTGGAAACTTGTTGATAATTGTGTGGAAATACCATGATTTGTTTTTATTTTTGTAAAATAAAGTAAAGTAAATCAAAACAAAATACCATTTTTGTATTAATTAGAAAATACCAAAAATAGAAATTAATTACTCTTTAATTTTAGAAAAATCAGAAAATTAAAAGAAAAATACAAAGAAATAATAAATACAAGAGATAATACAAGAAATAAAAAATATATAATATGAAAATACAAGAAAATACAAGAGATAATACAAGAAATAAAAAATATATACCATATATAATACAAAATATAATTGGACTAAGTAACAAAATCAATGACCCAAATAGACAACACAAAGACATGGCCCAAATTAAAATGACCGGTCATTTTTTTTAAAAAACCAAACGACACCGTTTTATGAAGCTGAATCTGGACCGTTGAAAATGTGATCAAACGGCCTAGGAATAGCGGTCGTCTAACAAATGAAACGACGTCGTTCATATGAAACAATCGAGACCATTCGTTTGATTCATCTAACGGTTGAAGATGAGATCTTTATTAATTCACACGACGTTGTTTTGGGTGTAATTGCATTTGGACCGTTGGTACATTTAATCCAACGGATCCAGATCATCCGAAGCTTTTAAATATACAAACATAATACATACACTCATTATACACATTTCATCTCTTTAAACACAAACCCTAGCCGCCCTAGGTTTCTCTCAACTACCCGCCGGAAACCTACCGGCGGGGAACACT
>MU721260.1:7057-46525 GCA_026770625.1 Nicotiana glauca | reverse complement strand
ATCAGAGCCTAGGTTACCAGGTCTCGCGAGTCATGAGCCGGTTTATTAGAGTCTCGCGGATCGGTACGGAGACGTCTGTACTTATCCTTGGGAGGCTGCAGAACCTTTAGGAAAGACTTCATATTCTTGAAATTCTTGTCGTGCGACTTTGTTGATCCGAGAACTAAACTTCTATATTCTATTATCTCGCAGATGGCGAGAACACGTACTACCGGACGTGGCAGACGACCACCATTGCCACCCACTAGAGGCCGTGGCCGAGGCAGAGCAGCAGGGGCAGCACCAGTTGACCCACCAGTTGCCCCCACTCAGGATCAGCCTCCAGCTGTAGAGATTCCAGCAGCACCTGCTCAAGTACCAGCTGTGCCTATTGTGATTCCGGGTCTTCAAGAGGCCCTAGCTCAGATTTTATCAGTTTGCACTGGCCTGGCTCAGGCAGTCTCGGCCACTACCACCGCATCTACATCTCAGACCGGGGGTGGTCATCAGACCCTCGCAGCTCACACTCCTGAGCAGGTAGTGCAGGGTTTGCAGACACCAGAGGCGCCACCAGCTCAGCAGGTTGCCCCAGTTCGGCCAGTTACCCCAGTTCAGCCGGTTGCACCGGTTCAGGATGTTATGATTCCAGTTATGCCAGACGATGAGCAGCGTCGTCTTGAGAGGTTCAGCAGTCTTTCACCTCCTACTTTCAGCGGTATTCCGGGCGAAGATGCCCAGGGTTTTCTCGACAAGTGTCGACGTATGCTTCGGACAGCAGGGATCTTAGAGTCGAGCGGGGTATCATTTACCACCTTTCATTTCTCAGGAGCAGCCTTTACATGGTGGGAGGCATATGAGTGGCGTAGGCTGGCAGGTGCAGCGCCGTTGTCATGGCAGGAGTTCTCCACTATCTTTCTGGAGAAGTAGGTACCACGGTCGTAAATAGAGGAGCTGCGTAGGCAGTTTGAGTGGCTTCATCAGGGAGATATGACTGTGACGCAGTATGAGGTAAGATTCTCAGAGTTGGCTCGTTATGCTCCATGGATGGTCCCGACTGATCAGGAGCGGATTAGACAATTTGTGGACGGACTCGTTTATCCCATCTATATTCTGATGACTCGAGAGAGGATCCTAAGCCATACCTTTGAGGATGCAGTGGATATTGCTCGTGATATTGAGACGGCTCGTCGTCAGGAGAGAGAGGAGAGGGAGGCCAAGAGGCCTCGAGGATCAGGTAGCTTCAGTAGTGCTCCGTCTAGGGGCCAGGTCCAGCAGAGCAGAGGTCGTTCTTTTAGGTCTCCTCAGCCAGCTCACTCAGAGTACCGTGGGTCATCTTCTGGTCGAGGTTATCAGGGCTCTCATCAGAGTCAGCCATCTCTTAGTGCAATTCCAACGTAGAGTTCGTCTCATGCCCCATCTGTTCAGGGTTCATCCCGGCTGAGTTCATCAGCTACCCACACTGGCGCGAGGGGTTCCCTTCAGTCCCAGCCCCCAGCACCCCGAAGTTGCTATGAGTGTGGTGAGTTCGGGCATATGCGGAGGGAGTGTCCCCGTCGTGCATCTAGTTAATCTCAGCAGAGGGGTCAGCCCTCATCCTCTTGCCCAGTATCTTCAGCACCCGCCCCGCTAGCTAGGGGTGAGGGACAGGCAGCTAGGGGTCGCCCCAGAGGGGGAGGCCGATCGGGTGGTGGTCAGGCTCGATTCTATGCCCTTCAGGGCCGGTCAGATGTTATTGCTTCGGATGCTGTTATCACAGGTATTATTTCAGTCTGCCACAAGGATGCCTCAGTTTTATTTAATCCCGGATCTACTTATTCCTATGTATCTTCATACTTTGCTCATCATTTGGGTACGACTTGAGGGTGTCTTGCATTACATGTGCACGTATCTACCCCGGTGGGCGACACTATTATTGTGGACCATGTATATCGGTCCTGTCTTGTTACTATTGGGGGTCTGGAGACCCGAGTTGATTTTTTGCTATTGAGCATGGTAGATTTCAATGTTATTCTGGGCATGGATTGGCTATCTCCGTGCCATGCTATTCTAGACTGCCATGCCAAGATAGTCACATTGGCTATGCCGGGTATTCCGAGAATCGAGTGGTGTGGTATGACTGATTATGTGCCTAGCAGGGTAATCTCTTTCTTAAAGATCCAGCGAAAAGTTGGGAAGGGATGTTTATCATATTTGGCATTTGTGAGAGATGTTGGAGCTAAGACTCCTAGCCTTGATTCTGTTCCCGTTGTGAGGGATTTTCCAGATGTGTTTCCAGCGGACCTGCCGGGTATGCCACCGGACAGCGACATTGATTTCGGTATTGATCTGGTGCCGGGAACTCAGCCTATGTCTATTCCTCCCTATCGTATGGCACCAGCGGAGTTGAAGGAGTTGAAGGAGCAGCTTCAGGAACTCCTAGATAGGGGGTTTATTCGTCCTAGTGTGTCACCGTGGGGTGCACCGGTCTTATTTGTGAAGAAGAGAGATGGCACAATGAGAATATGTATTGATTACAGGCAGCTGAACAAGTTGACAGTGAAGAATAAGTATCCACTACCCCGTATTGATGACTTGTTTGATCAGCTCCAGGGAGCGAGGGTATTCTCGAAGATTGATCTTCGATCAGGCTATCACCAGCTGAAGACTAGGGATTCTGATATTATAAAGACAGCTTTCAGGACGAGATATGGGCATTATGAGTTTCTAGTTATGTCTTTTGGGCTGACTAATGCCCCAGCCACGTTCATGCATTTGATGAACAGCATGTTCCGGCCGTATCTGGATTCCTTTGTTATTGTGTTTATTGATGACATCCTGGTGTACTCGCGTAGCCAGGAGGAGCATGCTCAGCATTTGAGAGTAGTATTGCAGAGATTGAGGGAGGAGAAACTTTATGCAAAATTCTCCAAGTGTGAGTTCTGGCTTGGGTCTGTGGCTTTTCTGGGGCACGTGGTGTCCAGTGATGGTATACAGGTTGATCCGAAGAAGATAGAGGCGGTGCAGAGTTGGCCTAGACCGACCTTAGCCACTAAGATTCGTAGTTTCCTTGGGTTAGCAGGGTATTATCGCCAGTTTGTTCAGGAATTTTCTTCTATTGCATCGCCCTTGACCAAGTTGACTCAGAAGGGTGCTCCATTTGTGTGGTCTGAGATGTGTGAGGAGAGCTTTCAGAAGCTCAAGACAGCTTTGACCACGACTCCAGTATTGGTATTTCGATCAGCTTCAGGTTCCTACACTATATATTGTGATGCCTCGAGAGTTGGGATCGGATGTGTGCTAATGCAGGAGGGTAGGGTTATTGCATATGCTTCTCGTCAGTTGAAGCCCCATGAGAAGAACTACCCTGTGCACGATTTAGAGTTAGCAGCTATAATCCATGCTCTGAAGATTTGGAGGCACTATTTGTATGGCGTATCTTGTGAGGTGTATACTGATCATCGCAGCCTTCAACATCTGTTCAAATAGAAAGATCTTAATTTGAGGTAGCGGATGTGGCTTGAGTTGCTCAAGGATTATGACATTACCATATTGTATCATCCGGGGAAGGCCAATGTAGTGGCCGATGCTTTGAGCCGGAAGGCAGTTAGTATAGGCAGCTTGGCATATATTCCAGTTGGGGAGAGGCCCTTTGCAGTTGATGTTCAGGCGTTGTCCAATCGGATGGTGAGGTTAGATATTTCAGAGCCGAGTCGGGTGTTGGCTTGCGTTGTTTCTCGGTCATTCTTGTATGACCGCATCAGAGAGCGCCAGTATGATGATCCACATTTGCTTGTCCTTAAGGACAGAGTTCAGCATGATGATGCCAGATATGTTACCATTGATGATGACGGTGTGTTGAGGATGCAGGGCCGGATTTGCGTGCCCAATGTGGATGGGCTTCGGGAGTTGATACTAGAGGAGGCCCACAGCTCGCGGTACTCCATTCATCCGGGTGCCGCAAAGATATATCAGGACTTGAGATGGTATTACTGGTGGAGGAGGATGAAGAAGGATATTGTGAGTCATGTAGCTCGATGTCTCAACTGCCAGTAGGTCAAGTACGAGCATCAGAGGCCGGGCGATGTTCTTCAACGTATGGTTATTCCTGAGTGGAAATGGGAGAGGATTACTATGGATTTTGTGAGCGGTCTCCCTTGGACTTTGAGGAAGTTTGATTCAGTTTGGGTGATTGTAGATCGGCTGACCAAGTCCGTGCACCTCATTACAATATGTACTACTTACTCTTCGGAGTAGCTGGCAGGGATCTTTATTCGGGAGATTGTCAGGTTACATGGAGTTCCAGTGTCTATTATCTCGGATAGAGGTACTCAGTTCACTTCTCAGTTCTGGAGGGTATTTCAGCGGGAGCTGGGTACGTAGGTGGAGTTGAGCACATCATTCCATCCTCAGACGGACGGACAGTCTGAGCGCACTATTCAGATTTTAGAGGACATGTTGCGTGCCTGTGTTATAGATTTTGGAGGTTCATAGGATGAGTTTTTGTCGCTTGCAGAGTTTGCCTACAACAACAGTTATCAGTCGAGCATTCAGATGGCCCCGTATGAGGCGTTTTATGGTAGGCGGTTTAGATCTCCTATTGGATGGTTCGAGCCCGGCGAGGCTAGATTTTTGGGGACTGAGATGGTTCAGGATGCTTTAGAAAAGGTGAAGTTGATCCAGGAGAGGCTTCGTACAGCACAGTCGCGCCAGAAGAGTTATGCGGACCGGAAGGTTCGTGATGTGTCCTATATGGTAGGCGAGAAGGTCTTGTTAAAGATTTTGCCCATGAAGGATGTTATGTGGTTCGGGAAGAAAGGGAAGCTGAGCCCGAGGTTCATTGGGCCTTTTGAGATACTCAGGAGGATTGGAGAGGTGGCATATGAGCTTGCTTTGCCACCCAGCTTGTCAAGTGTGCATCCGGTATTCCATGTGTTTATGCTCCGGAAGTATGTTGGGGACCCGTCTCATGTATTGGATTTCAGCACGGTTCAGCTGGATGATGATTTGTCATATGATGTGGAGCCGGTGGCTATTCTGGGTCGACAGGTTCGAAAGTTGAGGTCCAAGGATATTGCTTCAGTGAAGGTGCAGTGGAGAGATCGGCCCGTGGAGGAGGCTACTTGGGAGACCGAGCAGGAGATGCGGAGTAGATGTCCCCACCTATTTGAGTTTCCAGGTATGTTTCTTGACCTGCTCGAGGACGAGCGTTTGTTTTAGTTGGGAAGGATGTGACGACCCAGCCCGTCGTCACGTGAGTTACCACCATGTTCCCTCATATTATGTTTCTCTACGATTTAATATCAGTATTTGAGTTGATCGGATAGAGTTGGATTGGTTTTAGTTGGAAATGAGGCATTTAGCATCTTAGAAGGAAGCTTATTGTGAAAAATTCAACCGAATGTTGACTATGTAGTTAGAGGGCTCGTATGTGAATTCTGGTGGTTTGGTTAGCTTCGGGGGATGATTTGTGACCTAGGAGTGCGATCGGAATTGAATTTGGAGGTCCGGTGTAGAATTAGGCTTGAATTGGCGAAGTTTGAATTTTGGCGGATTCTGGTTGATAGGTGAGATTTTGATCCGAGGGTCGGAATGGAATTCCGAGAGTTACAGTAGCTCCGTTAGGTGATTTTGGATATGTGTGCAAAATTTCAGGTCATTCGAACGTCGTTTGGTCAGGTTTTTGATCAAATGTGAGTTTCGGAAGTTTAAAGAAAACTTAGGCTTGAATCCGTGGTGAATTGATGATTTTTGTGTTGTTGGATGTGTTTTGATGATTGGAGCAAGTTCATATGATTTTTTGGGGTATATTGGTGTTTTTGTTTGAGGTCCCGGGGGCCTCGGGGTGATTTCGGATGATTTTCTGGGAAGTTTGGACTTAAGAATTTCTGCAAAAATTGCAGCAGCAGTGCAGGCAAAATTAAGCCTTCGCGTTCGCGTGGCATGGGCCACGTTCGCGAAGGCATGAGATGGTTGGTCTTCGCATTCACGTGAAGGGTAAAGCGTTCACGTAGGCCTGTGAGGTTGGCCATCGCGTTCCCGGGAGAAGGTCACGCATTTGCGTAGAAGAGGTAACGGGGCCAGCATGTTTTGTTCAATGTGTTCGCGTGGTATAGTATGCGTTCTCGTAGCAAGGGAAAATGTGGCATCGCGTTCGCGAGGTCTGTTACGCGTTCGCATAGAGGAAAAGAGGGCCCAGTGGATTTTGTTAATCGCGAACGCGGGAGGACCCACGCGTTCGCGTAGAAGGAATAACTTGGCATCAGTATGGTTTTAAAGGACATTTCATCCGTGACCTATCTCATATTTCCTCCATTTTTGCACCACCTTGAGAGCTTGTTGGTAGATTTCGAAGGGGATTTTGACGGGAAGTGATTGGACGTAAGTCTCGTGGCCTAGAAACACCACTTAATTGAAGATTCATCCTTTAATTCTCTGAAAATTTGGGTAAAAGTTGAAGAAACTAGGGCTTGGTATTTGGAATGTAAATTTGAAATTTGAAGGGGCATTTGAACTCCGATTTTGATGAATTTTATATGTACGGACTCGTGGCGAGATGAGGAATCCGGTGATGTAAATTTTGTAATTTTTTGAGAAGTGGTCCCGGGGCTCGGGTTTTGCCAACTTCGTGTTTTTGGGTGTTTTTTGAGTTCTTTCAATTGGGTTATGTCCCTTTAGCTTATTATAACCTATTCCTTGTGGTTTTGGTCAGATTCTACACTCGAGGAGGTCGATTTGCGAGGAAAGCGTAAGGCGAGCTAGGATTTTGGCGGGTTTGAGGTGAGTAATAGTTATGAATGATGTACTGAGGGTTTGAAATCCCGTATTTGCACTATGCGGTGCTATGTTGAGATAAAATACGCGCCGTGTGATGAGCGTAGCGATGTTACTGTTAGGGATTTGGACTCGGTCCATCCCGATTGATGACTCTACTGTACGTTTTGATTGAGACTGAGCTTATATCCGTATATTTTGGGTTAGTTGCCACGTTTGGTGCCTTGTGCCGATCTGTAGAACCCTTAGGGGGCATGTTGAGCTAATTGACCTCACTTTACCTGTTGACAACATACTCTCAGTCATATCCTTAACTGTAAAACATAATATGAACCAGTCTTAGCAATTTGCACTCTAAATGAGAAATACCCGGGGGTTGGAAAACCCGTCTTAGCTGAGTGGGCCCCAGAGGCGAAGTCTATATTGACTGAGAGGGGTCAAGGACCCCATAGTGAGGGTATTTGATATACATCGGATCGGGATGCACGCTGCAACAGTATATACATATTCATGTATGGATCGGACTGCATGCTGCAGTAGTATATTATAAGGATCGAACTGCACGCCGCAGTAGTATATTATATGGATCGGACTGCACGCCGCAGTAGTATATTATAAGGATCGGACTGCACACCACAGTAGTATATTATATGGACCGGACTGCACGCCGCAGTATTATAACGCTTGGGCTGTAGGAGCCCCTCCGAAGTCTGCACACACCCCTAGTGAGCGCAGTCGACTATTATTGTTAGATCGGGCTATGTGCCGCAGCAATGTATATTATTATTGGATCGGACTGCTCGCCGCAGCAGTATATACTATTATTGGATCGGGCTGCGCGCCGCAGCAGTGTTGGTAATTTGCCGGACTTTGAGAGATTTTCACCTGTTTTCCCTGCTCAGCTATTGCTTACTGCTTTTACTGTTGGTTATAGAACTGTGTAGTGTTTCTACTAGAATTCTTACTTTTAGTTGTTATTTATTGCTATTACTCACTGAGTTGGAGTACTCACTTTACTCCCTGCATCTTGTGTGCAGATACAGGGATCCAGGAGGCATAGCTGAGTTTGTTGCTGCTGCCTAGTTCATCTGTCAGAGTTATCGAGGAAGCTACCTGGCGTCCGCAGGACCCGATTTCTCCTCTTATCTTTCTTTACTTCCGCATCTAGACTTTCATATGTATAGGTTGTTGTTCTGTTGTATCTAGAGGCTCTGACTCGTAACGCCAGATCTGATATGGGCTGTTTTGGATATTATTGCGGTTTCCGCACGGTTTTTATCACTATCAGACTGAGATTTTGCTTACTCGGTGTTTTTAAATTTAATAACTGATAAGGAGCTTTGTAAACTTGGGATGAGAATGTTCTGAATGTCGGGCTTGCCTAACAAGGTGTTGGGCGCCATCACGACCGGGGTTTGGAGTTCGTGACAAAGACTTATTTTGATGATAACCCTTGGAGTTCAGCCAAAACGTACGATTTTTTTGATAGGGTAAACAAAAAATGATAAACAAAAATGTAATGGCGCTTGGAGGCGAATTTGTGAATAAAAACTTGAATTTTTAAAGATGAATATTTTAGTTGTTGAGTTTAGCATTGTCATTATAAATATTTTCTGTTGGATTAATTGTTGCCTCAACTAAGAGAGTATGTAGTTAGAGCCTTTTCTACTTAACCAAGAGGACCATCATTGCTGCCACTATTCTTTCTGCATCTAAGTTAATAGTTCCTAGCTATATGGAATAACATGGATGTAGTTGATTAAAAGCTTGTAAGATTCATTTTGCTAAATTCAAGCAGTATTAGTATTCTACAGCTCTACCAAAGAATGAGCTGTAGCTAATAGATTGATGTGGCAAAAAACATTAAATGCCTTAGACAGTTTTTGGTTAAATTGGCGGTATATACATTATATGGCATGAGGAATACATGGATTTCTCAACAAATAAAAGATTTGGCTATCTATTACCTGATAACCCCATGAGTAATTGGTGATATTTTCGGCTACCAGTGCTCTGAAATGCTATCCCATTAGACACTTCTAAGTTCTAAGGTTGACAAGAAAAGAGGGCTCGTACATGCAATATTGCAATTCATAATGTACTACTCTCTACCTTATGTGTAAGACTTCTCCATTCACAAAAGCATGTAAAACATGGCCTAAGGACTTCACACTTAGTGTAACTGACTGCTAGTCCGGTGAATCCTGCTGGATACTGTCATGTGGATTTCACAGATATTAGTAAAAGGCAATAGTTCCTAGAATGCAGTTATTATTTTGTTTACATCATACTGTGCCAATAAATTTAGCTAAAAGATGTCTTTCAGTCATGTTCTAGTTTATCTAATGTTATTACTCTATTCTTCTGACTCGAGTGGTATATTAACGATCTTCTGAACCTTGCATGTCTAACAGGTTTGGCGAAGAAGTTTGGAATCTGAAATCGACTTTTTGATTTGGCAACTTTTAGGAATTTCTATCAGGTTGGTTGCATCTTAATTCTATATCAGGAATTATATAATTCCAACTCCAGCATCTAAATAGATGTCAACTCCAACTGTTCAAGCATGTTCCATTATTTCTTTAGTAACTTATTTCTTATTTAATTTTCTGATTTTGATAGGAATTTGAATAGTCATGAGTCAGGAAGGGCACTCAAGTAAAAACGCAAAGGCTAAAAATTTCATTACAGCCGTATCACTTGCATCTTTGTTGAACCAAAAGGTTTCATCGTTGAAAACAAAAAAGAATTGTTTAAGCTACAAGGACAAATGACAAGCATCAGCTGAATTCAATTGAGAAACAACTTCCGCAATTAGGAGCTCAACTGCAAGAACAATTGTTGCAACTGCCTCTGCCTTCTGCTTCTCCTCCAGCACAAATTGTACATGAGAAAGTGCAGCAAAAGTCACTGAACTCTACCTCTCTTGCATCACAAGCATTACGTGAACAATTGCAGCAAAAGTCATTGGATTCCACTGCTCGTATTTCACAAACGGTACATGAACAATTTAAGGATTCTTCCAATCAAGAAACAAGCGAACAATCTGAGGAACAAGGCAAGAACATATATATTTTATTTTGTTAAATTAACAAATAATATTGACTTTTGGTGATTATCCTTACTTAATATTAATGCAGGTCTTTCTGCCCAAAAAAGAAAAAGAGGAAAAACATTGATGCCAAGTGTTCATGGTAGGAAAGAGCGCAAGCTAATTGTGGTAAATGAGAATAATCAACCCATAGGTCCTACTGATGATGTTGTAGAAGAGTTGGATAGCTTCCTCGGCATATTGGTAAGGAATGCGGCCTTTTGTCCTCTTAATGTATTTAATCGGAGGAAACTTCAAACAAAAGAAGATATGTGAAAATATATCAAGGTTTGAAGTTTGCAATATTCTATGTAGATATTTCATATTTTTACACTAACCTAACTGTACCTAATTTGTAGGAAAAATATGACATTCCTGATGCTTCAAAAAGGTGGGATTTTGAATCAATTCAAAATGCTTGGAGAAAGTATAAGAGTCAGTTATTTAACGACCATTATAAACCCTATGAGAATGATGAGCTACGAATGGATAAAAGGCCAGTTGATGTTCCTGAATCTCAATTTAGGGATCTTCTTAATTATTGAAACTCTGATGCCTACAAGGTAAAACTAAGTACTATCCCATGATTTGCTGAGAATGTCTAGTTTATGTTTAATTAGAAATTACTTAACTCTGTATTCATTTGCTGATTTGCATAAAATGTCCCAAACCAATACCGAGAATTGCAAAAAGTTGAAATATCCACACACTGCTGGCAAAAGAAGTTTTGCTCAAATATTCTAGGTTTGATATTTTCTCTTTAATTCGAAACTAAATTGGTTCGAGTTTTGATTTTTAATATTATTCCATCATTATTCACCTATTATGTGTGAATCTGCCTATATTTTGTCGATTTCTTTTACTTACCCAAATTAGGGTTTCACATTTTCTTTAATTGAACCAAATCTGGTTCGATTCTGGGTTTCTTTTTGCATAATCTCTTGTCTATGTTCATTTTATGATAGAATGTGATTATTTGCCTTATTTTCTTTCCGCTTTTGTTGTTTACCCAAATTAGAGTTTTAGACCCTTTTTACTCGAACCAAATTTGGTTCGATTCTGTGTTTCTCTTGAATAGTTTCATGTCCATGTTCATCTTTACGCATTGTGTAATTATTGTGTCCTTATTTATCTGCCGATTTTTTGTGATTTACCTAAAAATAGGGTTTCGAATTTACGTTTATTCACTGATTTGGATACTTGTATTAATTATTTTTCATATTATGTATTTAGTTTTTTGCACTATTTAAACCCCTCTCCACCCCTGTTTAAAAAAAGGGATAGATCTTCTGAGTTCAAAAATCTTTCACTAATATAGCAAAAGTTGTATGCTCCTACTCTCTTGAATAATCTTGTTCTGTATTTTGATTCATGGTCGACTAAAAGCCAAGTCCAGAAATCTCCAAATTCTTGCTTCTGTTTGGTGATATTCACTACACTGTTGGACCCTTTCTTCCCTGTTTCATCTCAACTGGTGAGTTATTAGACTCTTTGCCGTTTCATTTTGATTTCTGTTAATGTGTTTCTTTAATTAATCTATGTTGTCCTAATCTTATTACATTGTGGTTTGGGACATACTTAAGTTTATGTTGAGTTTATTAATCATATTCTGCTTAGAACTCTATGTTATTGATGACTATCTTTTAAAGTAAAGTTTGTTATAAACCTGTTTGTGCACATGCTCTCATACTTATTCCTGTGAACTAGTTAACCATGTATAAATGCATTGATGGATTTATAATTCTATTTGTTGAACCTGTTATGATGTGACCTGTTTGATCTTGTTTTCATCCTATTTTGACACCTATAATAACTATCTTAACTAGCTTTTAGCATGTCCTAATCTATTGCTAATTAATGTAATTCCTTCCTATGACACTAGTGTTGATTGGGCATGTCTATTATTTGTTTGCATAAGTTCAATGTGTGACACTGTCCTTAAGTGGGTTCCCTAATACATTATGCTCCCTCATATTCTTTTACTATCTAGCCCCTTCTGAATCGTCATTCTTAGCCGGCTGAAAGCCAAGGCTATTTAGGTTCTGTCCTTTGACCTCCCTAGTGTGAGCACTGGTCAGGGTCCATATGAGACCCTTGTGAACTCTGACGCAATAGGACTTGGTCCCTAGTCCTTCCTTGAATTGTTTCTGATCAATCTCTCTAGTGTGAGCACTGCCCTGGGTTCTTCAAAACCTTGGAAATTCTGACACACTAGGGATGTGATTTCTATATGCTCAACCTTGATATATGGGTAAATCACTCTACAACTGGATATGTTTTATAAACATGGATTTTGGAGCTATTGTGAGTTAAAGGCATGTCATGTCCAAGTGTATTGAGCCTGATGTAGGTTCCCTATAGTTTACTCACTTTGTAATACATTACATTAATTTCTGATCTGTAATAATTATTTGTAATAATAATTCTGAGGTGTTAGTGAAATTGGGAAGGGTTTCTCACTTTACATTCTTGCAAAAAACATTGGTAGAAATCCTGCGCGTAGGTCTAACAGTGTGTTATTATATGTGATGTGTTAGAAATCATGCATATAGGTACCTTATTATGTTTAATCATCCTATACAGGCAGCCATGCCTATAGACTTAAATGCTTAATTTTGTTATATTTTGCTTGCTTGCTAGAAGCCATTCCTATAGGAAATGGTGTGATCCAATATGTGTGCAAAATGCTTGTTTACATACTGTTCTGTTCAAGTTGTAGAGATTTTTCCTATAGGATCTAAATTGGATAAAATTGTATAGATCATGCCTACAGGATCTAAAACAGGATCAAATTGCAGAGATCATGCCTATAGGATCTAAAGTCGGACCAAATTGTAGAATGCACGTTTTCAAGCCTGAATTTGTTTAATTATCAATTCTGCCCCAGTTTCCAAATACCCTGTTGTTACCCTCACTAGACAACATGTCTATAGGATTAAAACAAATAATTATGGATCTGTTTCTGTGATCTGCCACTATTTACTATCGCATAAAACACCTAGATACCATGCTAATACGCTTAATCGTACTATGCTAAAATCACTAGGCAAACCTATGTAGGTTCTACTTATCGCATTAAGAAACTGATTTTGTACATGACTGTTTGTTCGTTCATTTAATATCACATAGATATAATGCCTATATGATTCTGAAATTAATAAAATCTTTCAATGTTCACCAATTTGGCGTGCATTTGATGTTTAAATGATGTTTAAATGCGGAGGCTAAGTTGAGCCTATACTTGTTTCTATTTTGAAAGTCCTAGTGATTTTGTATGTCGCTTAGTATTTTTCCCTTTAATGGAGGTCCAAATGCCTCCTGGACCATAGGCATAGGACAGGTAGTGCACGTATAAGGAACATTTTTGAATCAACTAGTGAGCTTTAGGTAAAAACTTAAAGATAGTAATCGAGTAGCAGGAGATAACAGTCTGTGCCCACTGAATAATACGGGTAACACCCCATATCGAGGGAGTTACGAAGTATTTTTTATGTTGTATGGGGTGATCGTTTAGGCTAAAACACTTAAGACCCCCTGTATTGTCTTTAAATCAATTATTTGTGTTTATTTAGGGACTTTTGATAATAACTGCCCAAACTTCTTATTTTTCTATATTTTTATTTTACTAATTCATATTATTCGAGTTCGACCAAGATTGTGGACCTCAAGGAGTGCCTAACACCTTCTCCTTGATATAATTTGAGCCTTACCCGATCTTTGATGACAGAACTAGTAAACCCGAGTCATTTGCAAATAAGGTGCCTTACCACACCTTAATCCGTTAGGTGTCGAATCTATTTTAATAACCCTTCCTTTAAAAGAGTTGTCAAATGTCGAAACCCGATTTCGCAAGAATAAGAGGCGCAACATATAGCACATGAAAATCTAAAAATCGGGCAAAATTATAATTTTATGGCTCTAAAATGCCAAAAAAGAAGGAACCGTCATAGCGAGGTGGTTGCTAGTTTTTTTTGTGCCATTTTTTGTGGTTCTGCAAAAATTTAGGTGGTCCAGGTCCGGTGGTCCAGACTCATGCAGAAGGCATGGTCTATGACACACAAAAATCTAGGAATTGAGAGGGATTCAGTTTTATGGCCCTAAAATGTCAAAAATGAGTAAGGGTCATGGCGAGGTGGTGGTTATTATTACTTTGGTCATTTTTTATGATCCGACAAAATGTTAAGCTGTCCGGGCATAGTGGCCTGGGCCCATGCAAAATGCATGGGCTATAACAAATGAAATCTTGAAATCGGGCAGAATTCATATTTTATGGTCCAAAAATGCCAAAAAAGAGTGAAGGTCATCGAGAAGTGCTGAATATTGTTCCTTTGGCCGCTTTTGATGATCTACCAAAATTTTAGGCGGTGTTAGTTCGGTGGCCCAGGCCCATGCAGAAAATGGAGCTATTTCACACGAAAATCTGGAAATCTAGCAAAATTCCTATTTATGGATGTAAAAAATTCTAAAAAACAAGGAACGATCATGGTGAAGTAGTTAATATTATTCCTTAGTTCATTTTTGACGGTCCGTTACGGGCCCATACTAAAGGTGTGGTCTATAGTACACGAAAATATGAGAATCACGTAGAATTCCAATTTTATGACTCTAAAACACCAAAAAATAAGTAACTATTACGGCGAGGCAATGACTACTATTCCTTAGGTCCTTTTTTATAGTACATCAAAATTTTAGGTGGTCCGGGTCTGGTGGCCCTGGCCTATGTAAAAGGCGTGTGTGCTATAAGACATGAAAATTTGGGAATCAGGTAGGATTCTAGTTTGATGGCCCTAAAATACCAAAAGTGAGGAGTGGTTATAGTAAGACAATGACTATTGTTCCTAAGATCTTTTCAGATTGTCCGACAAAATTTAGGCCATCCGGATCTGGTGGACTAAACCCATATAGAAGGCGTGGGATATAGCATACGAAAATCTTGAAATCAGGTAGAACTCCAGTTGTATGGCCCTAAAATACCAAAAGCGAGGATTAGTCATAGAGAGGCAGTGAGTGTTTTTTATTATGTCATTTGTAATAGTTTGGCAAAATTTTAGGCTGTCCAGATCCAGTGGTCGGGGCCCATGTAGAAGGCATGGGCTATAGCACAAGAAAATATGGGAATTCGGTGGAATTCCAGTTTTATAATCCTAAAATGCCAAATAATTTGTAAAGGTCATGAATGACTATTGTTCCTTAGGTATTTTTTGATGATCCGAAAATTTTTTAGGTGGTCCTGGTCTTGTGGCCTGACACATGCATAAGGCGTGGGCTATAGATCAGGAAATCGGGAAGGATTTAGATTTTATGGCCCAAAGATGCCAAAAATGAGGAGCGGTCATGGAAATGTGGTGACTATTGTTACTTAGGTTGTAATTGATGATCTGGCAAAATTTTAGGCAGTCCTGATCCAATGGCCCGGGCCTATGCAGTAGGTGTGGGCCGAATTCCAGTTTTATGGCCCTAAAATGCCAAAAAATGAGTAATGGTCATGGCAAGGTGGTGAATATTGTTCCTTAGTTCCGTTTTGATGGTTCGGATAATTTTTAGGCAGTCTGGATCCGGTGGCTCAGTTCCATGCAAAAGGCGTGGGCTGTAACACACGAAATTTGGAAATTCGGCTGAATTCCAGTTTTATAACCCTAAAACGCCAAAAATAAGGAACGAGCATGGAGAGACGGTGACTATTGTTACTTAGGTTATTTTTTATGGTCTGAAAACATTTAGGCGGTCCGGATGCAGTGGCCCGTGCCCATGCAGAAGGCGTGAGCTATAACACATGAAAATCTTGCAATCGGGCGGAATTCTAATTTTATGGCCGTAAGTCATAGAAAAACAAGGAATGGTCATAGTGAGATGGTGTCTATTATTTCTTATGTAATTTTTATGGTACGAAAACTTGGTGGCCCGGTCCCATGCAGAAGGCATGGGCTATAACACATGAAAACATTAGAATCGGGTGAAATTTCACTTTTATCATCCTAAAACGCTAAAAAACGAGTAGCGGTTATGGCTAGGTGGTAACTATTGTTCCTTAGGCCATTTTTTATGGTCCAAAAAAATTTTAGTCAGTCCGATGGCCCGAGAATATGCAGAATGCGTGGGCTATAGCACATGAAAATTTGAGAATCGGACGAAATTCCAGTTTTATGACCCTAAAATGCCAAAAAATGAGTAACCATCGTGGCGAGGTAGTGGCTATTATTCCTTAAGTTTTTTTATGGCCCAACAATATTTTTGGCAGTCCAGGTCGTGTGGCTCGAGCCCATGTAGAAGGCGTGGGCTATAGCAAATTAAAATATGGTAATCGAGTATAACTATAATTTAATGGCCCTAAAATATCAAAAAACGAGGAACGGTCATGGCGAGGCAGTGACTATTGTTCCTAAGGTAAATTTTGATGGTTTTATAAAATTTTAGGCTATCCAGATCCGGTGGCCCGACCCCATACAGAAGTTGTGGGATATAGCACATAACAATTTTAGAATCGAGCACAATTCTAATTTTATGGCCTTAAAATGCCAAAAAATGAGGAACAGTCATAGCGAGGCGGTGAATATTATTTCTTAGGTCACTTTTGATGGACCAACAACATTTTAGGCTATCATGGTCTAGTGGCCCAGTCCCATGTAAAAGGCGTAGGCTATAACAAACGAAAATTTAGGAATCAGGCGGAATTCCAGATTTATTGTCCTAAAATGCCAAATAACTTAGAATGGTCACGGCGAGATGGTGAATATTTTTCTATAGGTCATTTTTGATGATTCGGCAAAATTTTAGGCAATCCTGGTCTGGTGGCTTGGGCCCATGTAAAAGGCATGGGCAATAGCACACGAAAATCTAGGAATCGGGCAGAATCCTAATTTTATGACCCTAAAATGTCCGAAAACAAGAAACAATCATGGAGAGACGGTGAATATTGTTACTTATGTAGTTTTTGATAATCCAAAAAATTTTTAGGCGGTCTACGTTCGGTGGTCTGTGCCCATGCAGAAGGCGTGAGTTATAACACTCGAAAATCTTGGAATCAAGTGCGATTCCAGTTTTATGGCCCTAAAATACCAAAAAACATGTAACAGTCATGGCGAGGCGATGACTAGAGTTTCTTAGATCATTTTTATGGTCTGATAAAACTTAAACGATTTGGGTCTGTTGGCTCGGACCCATGTAGAGGTGTGGGCTATGGCACATGAAAATCTGGTAATCAAGTGGAATTCTAATTTTATTGTCTTGGAATGCCGAACAATGAGGAATGGTCATGGAGAGGCGATAACTATTGTTATTTAGGTTGTTTTTGATGGTCTGGCAAAATTTTAGGAGGTCCAGGTCTGGTGGCCAGGGCCGATGAAGAAGGCATGGGCTATAGTACACAAAAATAAAGGAAATGTGTGAAATTCCAGTTTTACTGGCCCTAAAATGGAAAAAATAAGGAACGGCCATCCTAAGGCGGTGAATATTGTTCCTGTCGACGCCCCCCTTTTTCTCTAAAAGCGAAATCGGGTCTACGACATTTTGGGAAGACAACTCTATTTCCATTTGGGAATTGGGTTTTGGATTTTTGGAGAGTCGCCAGCTAATGATTATAGTGCATTAGGACACTTTTAAAAGAATTTGAGATGAAAACCAGAGTTTGGGTAAGGGCTAGAAATTATCTCAAGGGGAAGGTGTTAGGCACCCCTCAAAATCCACTAGTGTGGTTCCCGGCCATGCTACAATCGTGACTTAAAATACAAATAAACAAGTAAACAAGCAAGCATTGCAAATACGAAAAAATGTTACAAATAAGAAACACAAAATGATTTATAGGTGCTGAAATTTGGAAGGAAAATAGTTTTTGTGATTAAAGAAGAAATACGCAAGTAAAGGGAAGGGGGTCAAATAATTGATGCAAGTAACTAAAAAAGAAGTACAAGAAACAGAAGTTGAATATTGGACAACTTTTAAGATTCTGAAAATGATTAAAACTAATAAAGAGGGAGGGGGATCCTAGGTTTATATATTACATGGATCATTCGCACAACACCGGTACCCAATTGTACGCATAGCGTTATCGTGTAATCATCATCTCCATGTCTACCTTTCCTACCCCATTAAGGTATTAAAGTGCAGAATGGTATCATTTACTTATTGCATGCTATTACCCGTCCCAGTCCTATCAGTCGTGGAGGCAAATGGACTACTAATCCTAAAGGGAAAGGGGTTTGGGGCTTTAGAAGTTTCAAAGGATAAAATGCTAAGGCGTCAACCAAAACAAGTAATTGCAAATAGAAGGGGAAACAGACAAGCAATCAGGGCTCAAGTTTGCTTCCATAAATCATCAAAAAATCACAGAGTTTAGCATGTCTTACACGTACTGATTTTGGTCTTATTTAAATAAAGCGACGAGCGGACTAGTTCAACGCATATTTTCAGGCGAAAAGTCTACATTAGGCATACTCGAATGCAGTTGTTGGAAAATGATCAGGTTGACCTAAGTGTTGATTAGAACTAGGCGCGATGTATACTGATTTTAGAAAGAGGGTGCAAACTAACAGGGGTTACCAATTTTAATAGATCATTGCGATTTCAAGCAGTTAATATTACTCAGATTCGAGATTTCCTATAGGCATGTTTTCTATATGTTTGCTGATTTTGACACCTTTTAGATGTTAACGAAAGGTCCTATGAATACGGTATTTATATGCAGCTTTTATTACCAAACCTACAAATTGTTTGCCTAGTGATGTTTATAGATGCAAAATGCAGCAGTTTATAAACTGTATTTTTATATGAATTTGCGGAAAACAATTAGAAGTTAACCTATAGGCAGGATATCTATGCGCGTTTGAAGAAATTATAAATGAATCCTATAGGCATGATTTCTAGACGTGAGTTTTGCAGAAATGCAGAAATTAAAGTTTACCGTATGAGCATGATCTTCTAGGTGGATATGTAGAAATAAGAGTTTAAACCTATAGGCATGATTTCTAGGTGCATTTGTAGAAAAATTAACCTATAGGCAGGATCTCTACCCTTGGTGCATAAAATAAATCCCATCCCCCTTTTTACTAAGTTTTCCAGAGTTTGTACAAATTATTACAACCCAAAAGAAACAACTGAAATAATAAAAAAAATACATCAGAAATCATCAGCTGCATCCGAGCAGCCTAATTCAGACTTAATGCCTAATAATATGAGATTGAGCCACTTTCGAGATCCAAATTTCCAAACCTTTTCTTATCTAAGATTTTTCAGAGATCCAAGGGATTTCAGGAACCCCAGGCAGTGCATACACCCAAGATATTAATCAGAAATTGAGTTGTGCAGTGCGTAAGGGCCAGCCCTTATGTGTCCAAGTTCAGAGGGAGCTCAAGGGTTCCCAAGGCAAGGCTCACACAATAGGGGCAGAACTTAAGTTCTAAGAATTGAGTGTAAGTGTAATAGGAAGGGGTAGGGGGTTACCCAGGCAGGCTGGTTGTCAGGCCCAGCCACAAGATAGACTAGCACACCCCTGACCTAATATGTTGATTAAGCATTTAGAGAGTAAAGACCTACTGGAGGTCAAGCCATGGCCTGAAAAATAATCAGAAGTTCTGGTAGGCCAAGGCTGTTACTCAGCATACATACAATAAGGGAATGGGGATGGAAAATTGACTAAGCTTAGGCCCCCAAAAGGTCCAGTTCATATCCATGGACAATGATTTCAGACATTGTCATGTTTCTGAACCATAACTTTAAGCATAAAAGGGGATATGTAGGTTTGGGATCCATAAAGTATCAAACAAATAACCAACAACTGACAGGATGTACACATAAATTAAACATTGAATTACAAGGGAAAGGGACATGTTACAGCATGCTAGAAACATATGTAAACTAAAGAAAACATGATCAGAAGTAGACATGAATGAAGCATGTTGTTGATGAAGCTTGAAAATTAACTAGAACATACCAGTATAGAAGCAAAATTGTTGAAGAAAGTAGAGCAAACAAAAGTCCGTAGTAGCACAAGTAGCAGAAAGAGAGAGAGAGTTTTTAAGTGTAAGAGGGTGATCTTTGAATTCATATTACTCGTCTGTCTTCTTTTTTTCAAAGAAAGGGGAGGATAGTATTTATAGCTTTGAAAACGTGTAGAGAAATAAGATAATAAGTACAAATCTAACATAAATATCGGCATGGACACAAATAAGAATCAATTAGTATAAGACTCCCCTTTAATCAGGGGATTCTTATTCGAACGGACACTAACAGGATCCAAATAAGGAAAGGAGAATCAGTCTTGTAAGCAGAATGGCTGTTGCCATAAAAGAAACAGTAAAGTTATAGAATAGGCAATTAAGTCTAAGTACAGGATTTGAAGCTATTTTTGGAAAGATTTAGTGAGGCCAATCAAAGAAAAGAATCAATTAAACTTTGACAGGCTAGTAAAATCAGGATATTAGGGAAGGAAAAGTTTTTTTGAAATCAATTTCGAGTTAAACAAATTATAGGAGGAACTCAGTATATAATGTATGCACAAATAGTAGACATGTGAGGCTAAGTTATGGCAAAAGAAACATCATACGACAGTAGCATAGTGCAGACATTCAAAACATGCCAGTTAGGCTTCATGTGTAATAAAGAGAGAAGGAGTCGAAAACATACAGGGAGTTGAGTGAGAATCATAATCGTAGAACATATAGAGAAAAGAAACGTTGAAACAAGGAATCAACATACAAGCTGCACAAACAACCTCACATCCAGAAACAAATTCTTCATGGCTGCCAATGCTTCATCATCTTCTGACCCATATATAGTATCTGCCATTTGGAAGGTCTGCTCCAGGCTAGGTATCAGAAACTCCAATGGACAGTAGGGGTCGCGCCATGGTGGTGACCAGTTTTGGAATTCTTACCAAGTGTAACCGTACCTTAAGCCAAATGTAGTACCATGCTTCTTTAGTTTGATGGGCTTAATGATCCCCTGAAGGTTTTTGCTGAGTCCTTTTCCAGGCTTGTACCCACACCAATTCAGGATACTTTCGATCTTGTTATCCCACCACTTATCCTTGTCTACAGCGTTGATCCTTTCGATGTGGTGGTATGTTTCTTCGCCTATTCTCCTTCTGCCTCCAATCATTGGGATGGTCTGGCGACTATATATGGGGTTACTACCATCGCCATGAATGATTACCTCTTGGTGATTCCATTTGAACTTCACTGCCTGATACAGGGTCAATGTTACGGCTCCAGCAGCATGGATCCAGGGCCGTCCTAACAGCAGATTGTAGGATGTCGGGACATCTATTACTTGGAAGTCGACGTCGAACCATGTTGGCCCCATTTGTAAGCATAGGCTGATAGTAGATCTTTTGGAGCCATCGAAGGCCTTGACATTGATAGCCCCATCTTTGATCTCATGCAGGATTTTTCCCAAAGTTCTGAGAGTTACCAGCGGATAGATGTTGAGGCTCGATCCCCCATCGATCAGGACTCTGGTGATGAAATAATCATCGCATTGCACGGTGATGTGCAATGCTTTGTTGTGGCTCAATCCTTCTGGCAGCAACTCATCTTCGTGGAAGGTTATTTTATGGCTCTCCAGCACTTTCCCCACCATATTCACCCTTTCACCCCCGATTATATTGCTGGGCACATAAGCTTCGCTCAGTATCTTCATTAGGGAATTTTAGTGAGCGTCAGAACTCTGTAGAAGATCCAGGATAGATATCTGTGCTGGTGTTTTGTTCAACTATTCAGCAATCGAGTACTCTTTAGCCTGTATTTTCCTCCAAAGATCGTCGGTCCTAGTTTCAATAGGTGATCCTGGGGCTTGCTTACTGGACTCGGCTAGGTGCTCTGGGGTGTAAACCCTCCCTGTTCTTGCAATTATTTCTCCTGACTTGGTCTTTCCTTTCCTCCTAGCTTCAGCAGTGTAATCCCATGCTATGGCATTTGAGTGGAATGGTGTTATGTCTGACATTGCCACCGGAATAGGCACCCTTGGTGGTAACACAGCAACTTCAAATGGTGTAGGTGTCTTTGGAACTCCAAATTCAACCTCGATTGGCCCGAGCGCCTTTGTAGAAGGAGGCGCTTCAAATTCAAGAGGTATAGACATATTTAATTCACCATCCCTGGAGGGCTGATTCTGCACAATAATTGGGTTAAGTGTAACTGCCAGTTTCTTTGGTTCATCCCCTTCAGCAATCACACCTATCGACCGTTTGGGGTCCCAATCATCTTCGACCTCGATCATGTGAATTTCTCCACCTTTGTGGTCAGCCAGAGGGTTGTTACGAACATTGGGAGCAAGCTCCTTTGCTACTATGACCTTATTATCAATTAGGGTTTAAATCTTGTCCTTCAATGAACGGCACTCGTCAAGGGTGTATCCCTTTATACGGGAATGATACGCACATGTCTTGTTTGGGTTGACCCAGTGGGAGGGATTTTCTGGAGCTTTGGCTGGGATAGGAGTGATGTAACTAGTAGCTTTAAGTCTTTCATATAGCTGGTCAATTGGTTCAGTGATGGCTGTGTATTGTCTGGGAGGTTTGCGGTCAAAATTTGGTCTGGGTCTTGGGAAATTTTGACGGGTGGGTAGTGATTGGTAGTGAGAGGGTTGAGTGTTATAAGCATGGTAAATAGGTGCTGTTTGAGAGTATCGGGTGAGGTGGGTTGATATGTGAGAGGTGGAGAGGATTGGTAAACGGGAGGTGGATAGGAGGGTGCGGGTGCTTGGTAAATCGGGATGGGCTGGTATGTAGGTAGAGGTGATGGGTAAGTATGTGTCACGACCCAAAATCTAACATTGGTCGTGATGGCGCCTATTATATTACAAGGCAAGCCTATTCCCAAAATATTACTATTATTTGATTATAAGAATTTAATAAAATATTTCAAATAATTTAATTGCTGATAAACTAAATCAACTCTATATATAAATAATACAAAATACGAAAACGAGTCCCAACATCGGGGTGTCACTAAGTCATGAGCGTCTAAAACTATAAACTAAGATATATAAATTGTCTAGCAGTCTAAAAGAAGAAATGACAAAAGGAGTAACAAGGTCATGCGGACACTAGCAGCTACCTTGCAATCTCCACAGATAGCCGGCCAGAACTCAACGATCACCGCGCTCTAAATCACCTAGATCTGCACATAAAGTGCAGGGTGTAGTATGAGTACAACCAACTCAGTAGTAACAGAAATAACTAAGGAACTGAGCAGTAGTGACGAGCTAAGGAAAACACTCCAATTATTTATTTTCATAATTTACAATAAACATGAATAAACAGGTAAATTCCATAAAAGCAACAAATACCACAAACAAGTTAACAGGTAAATGCAACAACAACAAAAGTAAATACAACCTCACAACAATGTCACTCCATCACTCAGCACTCACACTCAACACTCAATACTCTGCGCTCACTGGGGGTGTGTACAGACTCCGGAGGGGCTCCCAAAGCCCAAGCGCTAAGAACGGACAACTCACGTGCCTTCATATCAATACCTGGATCCGCACGGTCAACTCACGTGCTACGCAGACAACTCACGCGCTATGGTATCAATACCTGGACCCGCATGGCCAACTCACGTGCTATGGTATTAATATCCTCACAACTAGGCCATCGGTCCTACTCAATCATATACCTCACTAACCTCACTATCATCAACAAATAAAGGGACACAACCCACATCAAGTATCACAATATATTAGAAAATAATAGAGACTAAGGTAAACATGTACAATAATTTCTATGAATGAGTACAAATAATGTGAGCATGAATAAAGGCTAAACATGATCTCTAACATGAAGGAAAATAAGTTCAACAACAAGTAAACACATAACCACAAATAAAAACCATTAGGCCTCACAGCCTCACGGGACGGACCAAGTCTCAATCCCTCGCGGTGCACACCCACACGCCCGTCACCTAGCATGGGTATCACCACCAAACAATCACATGATATCAATTTCTCTGGGTTTATACCCTCAAAGCCAGAGTTAAAATTGTTACTTACCTCAACCACGTAAAATCCTACTCTGGGACGCCCTCGTCTCTGGACTCGGTATCTAAAAGCAATGAATCTAGCCATAATTAGAATACTACTATCAACATAGTCTAAAGAATCGAATTCCACAATAAAAACTACAAAAATAGGCCA
Source organism: Nicotiana glauca (assembly GCA_026770625.1). Taxonomy (NCBI): domain Eukaryota; kingdom Viridiplantae; phylum Streptophyta; class Magnoliopsida; order Solanales; family Solanaceae; genus Nicotiana; species Nicotiana glauca. The sequence goes on along the minus strand of MU721260.1, from coordinate 22,575 downwards.
AAATCGGAAACTGGCCAAAACCCGACCCTCAGGCCCACGTCTTAGAACCAGTCAACAATGGAAGAATCAAAAACCTCGTCCTCTCCCGAGTGTAACCATATAAAATTTAACAAAATCGGACTCCATTTGGTCCCTCAAATACCTACCTAAAACTCTCCAAAACTCAAACCGTAACTCCCTCAATTTCACTTTAAAATCGTCAATCAAATTCCAAAAACGACGATGGATTTATGAAATATAATCAAAACTGAGTAGAGAAAACTTACCCCAATCCATATGGTGAAAATCGCCTCCAAAATTGCCCAAATTCGAGCTCCCCCAACTCAAAATATGACCGAAAAAACAAACTCTAGTTTTATATATTTTTCTGCCAGTTATTCTGTCTCGTTTCTTGTGCTAAACAATTCTGAAACTCGTATTTTATAACTCTAATGGATTCCTTGTGAAATTCTAATCAAGTTAGGCTTTTGAATCACTCAATTTGATCTTATAACGAATGAGATATGTAGGTTTTAATATTTTCAAATAGTGCAGATTTTTAAATACGTTGAATTGGCAATTTCGTAATTAAACTGAAAACTGGCAACCTAATTCTTAGTAAAATGACCATAAAATCCGCATACGATATCCAAAATCGATGATTCTTTTTGCTACGAGTCCGTAATTATGATACGGATCTAATGCTTCAATTAAAAACGAATCTGGAGCTCATTTGTTCAATATGATATCATTTATACTTGAAGAAACGGCGTAGAAACATAAGTAAAACAACCACAACACAGCTCAAACCTATCCAAAACTTACCCTAGGCACTCGGGACTTCAACCAATAATTCCAAAAGGTCATATATCACTACCCAAACTTAGTGGAACCTCAAGACCACCCAAAACAACACCAAAACATCAAATCAACCTCGAATTCAAGCCTAAGAATTTCTAAACTTCCAACTTTCGCCAATTTAAGCCTAATTCTACCACTGACCTTCAAATTATATTCTGGACACACTCCTAAGTCTAAAATGACCCAACGAAGCTAATCGAATCATAAAAATCCAAATTCGAATTCGTTTACTCATAAGTTCCGATTGACTTTTTCTAACTTAGCTTTCTAATTAAGAGACTAAGTGTTCATTTCACTCCAAAACTACTTCGAACCCAAACCTACCAAATCGATACAACTCAACACAGTTGAACAATACATAAAGAAGCATAGATAGGGGAAATGGGGCTATAACTCTCAAAACGACAGGCCGAGTCGTTACAGTGTGGTATTTTGGTGGTGATTTGGCTCCCTGTGCGACCATTACGGCACTTACATCCTTCTTTTTGGACTTGCCACCAGTCTGCAAAGCCTTATTGGTGGCCTGCAATGCTTCAAGATTTGTAACCATACCATTCTTAATGCCCTCTTCGATTCTTTCTCCAAGTTTGATGATATCAGAGAACTTTTGATCCTCGATCAACATCAACCTCTCATAATATTGGGGATCCTAAGCCCGGACGAAGAATCTATTCATTTTCTCTTCTTCTAGGGCCAGTCTGACCTTCGCAGCTTCTGACCTCCAACGAGTAGCATACTCGCGGAATTTTTTGGTGGGCTTCTTCTTCAAATTCTGTCTGTATTGAATTGGAATCTATCCATAAAGTCTGATGCCATACCTACCCAACTGGTCCATTTCTTGGGGTCCTGGCTGATGTACCAGGATAGTGCATCTCCTTTCAGGCTCCTCATAAAGAGCTTCATATGGATCTTCTCATCCCTTCCAACCCCAACCAGCTTATCGCAATATGTCCTCAGGTGGACTCTGGGATCTCATATTCCATCAAACATTTCAAACTTAGGAGGTTTGTACCCCTCCAAAAATTCAATATCTGGCTAAATGCATAGATCTTCATAATTAAATCCTTCAATACATTTGTTACCTTCCATGCCCTGAACTCGGCTGGTTAATTTCTTGAGTTCTGCCGCTAAGTTCCTGATAAGGGAGTCTTTGTCATCAGACTCATGTGCATTTGAGCTTGGTTGGGTGTAGTGGGGTACAATCTCCACAAAAATAGGAGTGTTGTGGAGATGGTCATTTGTGGCATTCAGTGGCTCGGGAATGAGTAGTGGAGTATTTATTGGGAGTGTGGCATGTGTTGCAGTGCTGTAGTTGTGGGGTATTCTATGGTCGTGGGGTATTCTGTGGAGGTACGGGATTCTGGGTGTTGACATCAGGAGTAGTGATGGAAAATGATAGGTTTTCCAAATTCCGAACCTGATCCAGTTCTTCTCAGAATTTCAATAGCTTTTGCTCCAGTTGTGTAGCAGTTTCCTTAGCAACCGGGGTACCCTGAGGAATCGCGATCTCCTTTCTGGCTGTTGGATCTCCTATTTTACCTTTATTTTTGTTCCGGATAGGAGTCGGAGGAGGAGGAGGTGGAGGGCCCTTGGATCTTGTGGAGTATGCCGATGGTGCCAGAATGAACGAACTAACCTTTGGGGAGGGAAATAAAAATAAAAGGAAGACAAAAGGTAACAAGTTAGTGCGGGTCATGAGGAAAAAATATTACAGTATTTAAACATGTTGTGCGAAAAAATGTAAATCGCATCCTAGTTTTGGTACCTCATTGTGCCCGAGGTAGGCCTAGCGACAAGTAGTTTTGGAGAACTTATAATGCTAAATGCCTTATTTGATAAAAATAAGACGAATCCAAAACAACGCTAAATAACAGAAAGTAAGATGTCACTAGTGGCCATTGGCCTTATTACATCATTAAAGCAAAATAAAAGATTCCTAACTACTTGGTCCCAGAAGGACCTTCCCCAGATTTGGCATCTTTGTCTCCCTCGAACAGCTCTACCAACTCGCGTAGTCCTAGCAGCAAATAGGCTCGGGCCAGATGTCCGCCTGCATTTCCTTCAGCGTTTTTACAGTCTTCAATCCTCTTGATGAACTTTCCTTCCAGCTCTACTAGACCCCATTCCAAATACCCTAACCGATTGTTGGCGCTGACTGCCATATCTTTCCACTCCTCGATCAATTTCTGATGGGCTTCTTGTATTTCTCGATGCTCACTTTCACACTCTCGAATTCTCTTGCGCAGTTGATTATACTTAACCCGTGCTTTAGCGTGCTCGTCAATAATTCTGTGACCTCGAACGAACCCAAGCTGACCTATGCCATTATCTTCCAACCAACCCGAATAGTGCAGCACACAACTGGCGTGATACCTATCTGGCTCAATGGATTCTTTCCCCAAAACAATTTTGCAATGCCACAAATGCTGAGCTTGGAAACTGTAAGGGCTATCGTCGTCCTGGAAATTGGCCCTAAGGTGGCTCATTTTGTCGATCCTTGGTATGATTTGTTTTCTTCCAGCCTGCCTCATGGCTCGAAGAGAAACGTAGGGATAAGTTCCTCTCAAACCAATCAGTATGAGAAATGGTGCATCTCGGGATTGAACAATGAATTCATCCGTGGGGAACCACTCAAACATCCATTGTACTTGGTCTTCTTTCAGATTTTCAAACAATTCTACCCATCCTCTAGCGTCCTCTGGCTGAGCGAATATTTTAAGCATATAATTCATACGCCTTGGCTGGTGGAAGGAGATATGATCATCCCAATCTCTGCATAGGATCTCCTATCGGTATTCCCCTTTCTGGTGGTGTTCCATGAGCCAGGGCACTATGCCGAAATTTTGCCCACCAATCCCTTCTATCAAAGTCTTGGTTACCATGGCCAGTCTGGTGTGGATCCTAGCCTTCTTCATAGGGAACACGATCATTCCCAAAAAGCAAAACATGAAAATGAAGACCCTTCTATGGACATGTCCCAATGAGGTGATGGCAAACTCATCTGAATGGGTGCGGTATAACTTGCTATGGCCGTACCTCTCGTATAGATAGTGAAGTGGGATGTAAGAGTCTGTCAAACATGTCAAGTCTGGGTTCTTTTTTAGTCCCATCATCTTACGGAAACCCCTCCCTTTGCGATTCTCTGGCATAAGCAAACCCGGAGTCTCCCAAGGAATTCCAGCTAAACCTCCTATTTCTTCAAGTAAAGGAGTCATTTCAAGGTCACCAAAGCGGAACACGGACTTGTCACAATCCCAGAACAATGGCGCGGCCTATATGATTCTGTTGTTAGGCTGAATCTCTAGAAGAGAAGGCAGATTCCCTAAGTACTTGTGGATGAGTGTCTGATCACTAGAATGGAGGTCTTTCCACCAATTTAGCAGCCTTGGATGAATGTTGGTTACCATGCCAAATCTGGGGACTTCGTGCCTCATTTTATGCAAAACAAAGTGTTAGGCCCTTACCCCCACCAGACTCGGCTATTTAAACCAATAATTAGCATAGCAAGCACTTAAGTTCTCCAAATAAATGCATAGAACATGGAGGTATCCGTTTGGATTTCAAGGAAACCCACTGGACTTTGGACAAGGCTATATTAATGAGTTATTATGTGGACAACATAATTGACTCGGCTAGGTTTGACCACGATGCATGTATAGTTTAAATGGAGTAAGGTTTCTATTAAAGTTTTAGACAGGTACCCTTGAGCGGACAACTCAAGAGGGAAAGGCACGGAACCGTCGACTGCACCGCTGATCAACTGGTTTTACCGCATATATGCCTTTGCCAAATTTAGGGGGGTAATAGTATTGGAAGCGCGCAACTACTTATTATAAGTGTTGCTATAGTATTTGTTTGGCACGAGTGGAATATGATGTTAAAGATGCAGTTTACAAGAATGAAACATATTGACATGTATTTTCATGTTTATACAATAAAGTTTAAAATGATTGCTCAAAAATTACAATAGTATTGACGGGAAAGCAGTAAATAAAAGCAATTAAAGAAAAAGAAACAAAAAAAACTAGTCAGTTTCAAATAATGGCATTAAACAAAGCAATAAAGAAAGCGGTAAAGTCACATATAGCATGCAATGGTAAAAGCCTAAAGAATTCCCAGCAGAGTCGCCATGCTGTCGACGGCCCCTTTTTCTCTAAAAGCGAAATCGGGTCTATGACATTTTGGGAAGACAACTCTATTCCCATTTGGGAATTGGGTTTTGGATTTTTTGAGAGTCGCGACCTAATGATTATAGTGCATTAGGACACTTTTAAAAGAATTTGAGATGAAACCCAGAGTTTGGGTATGGGCTAGAAATTATCTCGAGGGGAAGGTGTTAGGAACCCCTCAAGATCCACTAGTGTGGTTCCCGGCCATGCTACAATCATGACATTAAATGCAAACAAACAAGTAAACAAGCAAGCATTGCAAATACGAGAAAATGTTACAAATAAGGAACACAAAAGGATTTATAGGTGCTGAAATTTGGAAGGAAAATAGTTTTTGTTATTAAAGAAGAAATACGCAAGTAAAGGGAAGGGGGTCATATAATTGATGCAAGTAACTAAAAAAGAAGTACAAGAAACAGAAGTTGAAGATTGGACAACTTTTAAGATTCTGACAATTATTAAAACTAATAAAGAGGGTGGGGGGTCCTAGGTTTATATATTACATGGATCATTCGCACAACACCGGTACCCAATTGTACGCATAGTGTTATCGTGTAATCATCATCTCCATGTCTACCCTTCCCACCCCGTTAAGGTATTAAAGGGAGGAATGGTATCATTTATTTATTGCATGCTATTACCCGTCCCAGTCCTATCAGTCCTGGAGGCAAATGGACTACTAATCCTAAAGGCAAAGGGGTTTGGGGCTTTAGAAGTTTCAAAGGATAAAATGCTAAGGCGTCAACCAAAACAAGTAATTGCAAATAGAAGGGGAAACAGACAAGCAATCAGGGCTCAAGTATGCTTCCATAAATCATCAAAAATCACAAATTTTAGCATGTCTTACGTACTTATTTTGGTCTTATTTAAATAAAGCGACGAGCGGACTGGTTCAACGAATATTTTTAGGCGAAAAGTCTACATTAGGCATACTCGAATGCAGTTGTTGGAAACTTATTTGGTTGACCAAAGTGTTGATTCGAACTAGGCACGATATATACTGATTTTAGAAAGAGGGTGCAAACTAACAGGGGTTACCAATTTTAACAGATAATTGTGAGTTCAAGCAGATAATATTACTCAGATTCGAGATTTCCTATAGGCATGTTTTCTATATGTTTGCCGATTTCGATACCTTTTAGATGTTAACGAAAGGTCCTATGAACACGGTATCTATAGGCAACTTTTATTATCAAACCTACAAATGGTTTGCCAAGTGATGTTTATAGATGCAAAATGCAGCAGTTTATAGACTGTATTTTTATATGAACTTGCGGAAAACAACTAGAAGTTAACCTATAGGTAGGATATTTGTGCGCGTTTGCAGAAATTATGAATGAATCCTATAGGCATGATTTCTAGACGTGAGTTTTGCAGAAATGCAGAAATTAAAGTTTACCCTATGAGCATGATCTTCTAGGTGGATATGTAGAAATAAGAGTTTAAACCTATAGGCATGATTTCTAGGTGCATTTGCAGAAAAATTAACCTATAGGCAGGATCTCTACCCTTGGTGCATAAAATAAATCCCATCCCCCTTTTAATAAATTTCCCTGAGTTTGTACAAATTATTACAGCCCAAAAGAAACAACTGAAATAATAAAAAAAAATATATCAGAAATCATCAGTTGCATCCGAGCAGCCTAATTCAGACTTAATGCCTAATAATATGAGATTGAGCCACTTCCAAGATCCAAATTTCCAAGACTTTTCTTATCTAAGGTGTTTCAGAGATCCAAGGGATTTCAGGAACCCCAGGCAGTGCATACACCCAAGATATGAATCAAAATATGAGTTGTGCAATGCAGAAGGGCCAGCCCTTATGTGTCCAAGTTTAGAGGGAGCTCAAGGGTCCCAAAGCAAGGCTCACACATGAGGGGCAGAACTTAAGTTCTAAGAATTGAGTGTAAGTGTAATAGGAAGGGGTAGGGGGCTACCTAAGCAGGCTGGTGGTCATGCCCAGCCACAAGATAGACTGGCACACCCCTGACCTAACCTGTTGATCAAGCATTTAGAGAGTAAAGGCCTACTGGAGGTCAAGCCATGGCCTGAACAATAATTAGAAGTACTGGCAGGCCAAGGCTGTTATAAGGGAATGGGGATGGGAAATTGACAAAGCTTAGGGCCCAAAGGGTCCGGTTCATATCCATGGATAATGATTTCAGACATTGTCATGTTTCTGAACCATAACTTTAAGCATAAAAGGGGATATGAGGGTTTGGGATCCATAAAGTATCAAAAAAATAACCAACAACTAACAGGATGTACACATAAATTAAACATTGAACTACAAGGGAAAGGGACATGTTACAGCGTGCTAGAAACACATGTAAACTAAAGAAAACATGATCAAAAGCAGACATGAATGAAGCATGTTGTTGATGAAGCTTGAAAATTAACTAGAACATACCAGTAGAGAAGCAAAAGTGCAGAAGAAAATAGAGCAAACAAAAGTCCACAGTAGCACAAGTAGCAGAAAGAGCGAGAGAGTTTTTTAAGTGTAAGAGGGTGATCTTTGAACTCAGATTACTCGTCTGTCTTCTTTTTTTCAAAGAAAGGGGAGGAGAGTATTTATAGCTTTGAAAACGTGTAGAGAAATAAGGTAATAAGTACAAATCTAACACAAATATCGGCATGGACACAAATAAGAATCAATTAGTATAAGACTACCCTTTAATCAGGGGATTCTTATTCGAACGGATACTAACAGAATCCAAATAAGGAAAGGAAAATCAGTCTTGTAAGCAGAATGGCTATTGCCAAAAAAGAAACAGCAAAGTCATACAATTGGCAATTAATTCTAAGTACAGGATTTGAAGCTATTTTTGGAAAGATTCAGTGAGGCCAATCAAAGAAAAGAATCAATTAAACTTTGAGAGGCTAGTAAAATCAGGATCTTAGGGAAGGAAAAGTTTTTTTTGAAATCAATTTCGAGTTAAATAAATCACAGGAGGAACTCAGTATATAATGTATGCACAAATAGAAGACATGTGAGGCTAAGTTATGGCAAAAGAAACATCATAGGGCAACAACATAGAGCAGACATACAAAATATGCTAGTTAGGCTTCAGTGTGTAATAAAGAGAGAAGGAGTCGAAAACATACAGGGAGTTGAGTGAGAATCATAATCGTAGAACATATAGAGAAAAGAAACATTGAAACAAGGAATCAACATAGAAGCTGCACAAACAACCTCACAGGACTTTGGATAGCCTCCCAAAGAGACTAGGGTTTTCAAATCAGTTGAGTTTAGAGATGACAAACAGGTGAAACACACGCAGTTCCAAAGCTCAAGCGAAAACCCCTAAAAATTAGGGTTTTAACTATTAATCAGTAAACCAAACAGACAGGCTCAGGAACTCAAGTAAATTAGGATTTTTAATATCAAATAAACCTAGAGATGATAAGCGCATGAATTGAATGAAACCTTAACATACGGACTAAAACAAAAATCACAAAATTAGGTTTTTTTCAACATGCTGAAGCAGATAGAAGAATAAACATGAAAAAATCATACCAAAACATAAACATGCTAAGAATCAGAGATCTTTTGAAAAACTTAGAGGAAAAACCCTAATGAAGGGTCGTTTTTGCAAGAAAAGTTGAAGATCTTTCAAGAACACACTTAAACATTCATGGAAAGTATAGATCTAAAGTAGATCTGAAAGAAAAATCAAGAAATCCCAAATATTAGGGTTTTAAAGAACCCAGAAAGATGACAAAGGCCTTGGAAATTAACGATCTAACCAGGAGCGCCAAGGATCTGACTCGAACGGCCATGGCTAGCCGGAGAAAGGTCAGGGGTGACCGGAGAAAGGTCAGGAATGGAAGTCAAGCAATGATTGGACCAACTTTCTTCGAGATTTGGCTGGGAAACCATGGAAGCGAACACTCAGGAGTCATAGGAGGCCATTACACATCCCCGATGGCCCTGGAAGGCCATGGATTAGGGTAGGATTTGAGAGGCGGCGGCTAGGGTTCATGAGAGATTAGAGAGCGTTTCAGAGACAAAAGGTTTCAAGGGCAGTGTTTGGTGGATAATGGTTAGGGTTAGAGGTCGTTTGGAATTAAAAAGAAAGGGGAGGTCTGGGTCGTTGATCAAAATGATCAATGGCTCAGATTAGAAGAAACCGGGCAGGTTTGGTTTAAATGGGTACTGGGTCGGGTTAGGATGAAACTGGGCTGGAGTGATTTGGGCTCAATTTTGGGGTTGAATTGGGTTGAATAGGGGTGCCAATTTGGCTATAATTGAAATGCAATTGAGGCCAAATCGTAAATAGACAATTTTCCCTTTTAAATTTTTATAAAAATAGTAATACCGATTAAAAATAAATTAAGAGTAATGGGTAAATAAGTATTAAATAAATATTAATTAAAAAATGCTGGGATTAATTTTTTAATCTTGAGCTCGCGATGCCTTTTCCTCTTAAATCGGCCTCCTCGCGCGTCGAATCTGACCAAAACCAGAACAAATACGTCACAATATGCTAAGGGAATAAAGCCCAAGAGAAAACAATTGAAAAATATCAAAAATCCCAAAATTAGCAAAACCCGAGCCCCGCACCCACTTCTCGAAACTCAAAAACTTCCACATCAACGAGTTCCTTATCCTTTCACGAGTTAATACATATCAAAAGTTCTCAAATCCGACCTCAAGTGACCCTTCAAATCCCAATTTAGAATTCAAAATCCCAAGCCCTAGTTCTTCTATTTTTAGCTTAGGTTCCATGAATTTCTAGGTTAATTTCACAATAGAATCACGTTTTTGGTTCATAAAACTTATCTCCAATCAATTCTCCTTGAATTCCTCTTCAATTCCCCTGAAAGAGATCTCAAAATACTCAGCTATGGTGGAAAAATGGCTAAGAATCGCGGATGAAATGTTTATAAACTCACTGCCCAATTTCTGTAATTCCTTCATCGCGATCGCGAAGGGAAAAATTCCAAGGATTCAAAAATGTGCTATGCAAACGCGATACCACTACTGCAAACGTGATGATTCTCTTCCTCAATCTATGCAACACGGGACTAGAGCTGCGAACGCTAAGGGTAAAGACCCCTAACCCACAAATCCTTCTATGCAAACGCAAAAGGCCTTATGCGAACACGATGCACAACCAACTGGCCTTATGCAAATGCAAACCCTCAGACGCGAACGCAAAGAGCAATTTACCAGCCCACAAATTTCCTCCTACGCGATCGCGTTGGCCAAAACTCTGCAACACCTCATCAGCCAAAACCTGCAATCTCACAAGTCCAAAAATGGTTCGATTGACCACCCGAAACTCACCCGAGGCCCCCGGGACCTCAACCAAAAGCATCAAAACCTCATTCAAACTTGTTCCAATCATCAAAATACCTCAAACAACACCAAAACCATCAATTCACATCGAATTCAAGTCTAAGTTCTCTAAAAACTTCCGAAACATACTTTCTATCAAAAACCAAACTAAACCACGTCCGAATGACCTGAAATTTTGCACACACATCCCAAATGACATAACGAAGCTACAGCAACTCTCAGAATTCCATTTCGACTCCCGGATCAAAATCTCACCTATCAGCCGGAAATCGCCAAAATACTAACTTCGCCAATTCGAGCCTAATTCTACGCCGGACCTCCAAAATCAATTCCGATCACTCTCCTAAGTCATAAATTGCCTCCCTAAGCTAACCGAACCATCGAAATTCACATCCAAGCCCTCTAACTTATAAGTCAATATCCGGTTGACTTTTCCAACTTAAGCCTTTTTAAAAGAGACTAAGTGTCTCATTTCTTACCAAAACCACTCCAAACGCAAACCAATCAACTCGACCACATAAAACATGAATAACGAAGCATAAAGAGGTAGAAATGGGAGAAATGGAGGGGAAACTCATGAGACGACTGGCTGAGTCGTCACAATATATATATAGGAAAAATGCATAAGTACCCCCTAACCTATACCCAGATTCCCAACTACACACTTTTTCTTTGCCGGAATCTTATTACCCTCTTAAACTTATTTTAAGTGGAATTATTTGCACCCTTAACGCTGACAACCCAAAAATTCGCTGGAAAAACTTATTTTTCTTATCCTTTTTTATTATTTCTTATTAATCTCTCTTTTCTTTTTTGGTTATTTAATTCTTTTTCTTTTTATTTTGGTCACTTGCGACATAAAATGGTGGTCGTAGGAATTTCACAAATACAATTTTTTCCAGCGAAATTTTTTTTTGGCGACAAATTTTTGTCCCGGTCCAAGTGTGAATGTTTTATATATATAATTTTTTCTTGAAAGTGTAATTTATGGGTTGGAGGGAAAAAAAATAAATAAAAACGAATAAGATGATAAAACTTTTTTCAATTAAAATTTCAATACATTATTTTTTTTTCGGGATATCAAATACTACCTTAATAACCATAGTCACCACACCACCATGACCAAATTATATTTTTTGGAATTTTACGGCCATAAAACTTGAATTCTGCCCGATTTCCATATTTTCGTGTACTATAGCACACGCCATCCGCGGTAGGCCCTTGGCCCCTAGACCCGGATCGCCTAATATTTTTTTCGGGATATCAAATACGACCTAAGGAACCATAGCCACCGCCCCTCCATAATCAAATTATATTTTTTGGCATTTAACCGCCATAAAATCGGAATTCCGCTCGATTCCCATATTTTCGTGTGCTATAGCCCTCGCCATCCGTCGTAGGCCCTTGGCCCCTATACCCAAATCGCCTAATATTTTTCAGGACATCAAATGCGACCTAAGGAACCATAGCCACCGCATCTCCATAACCAAATTACATTTTATGGCATTTTACGGTCATAAAACTAGAATTCCGTCCAATTTCCAAATGTTTTTATGGTATAGCCCATGCCATCCGTCGTAGGCTCGGGCTCCTGGACCCGGATCGCCTAATATTTTTTTGGGACATCAAATACGACATAAGGAACCATATATATGTGTGTGTATGTGCGGCGTGGGCTATAGCACATGAAAATATGGGAATCGGGTGGAATTTCAATTTTATGGACGTAAAATGCCATAAAATATAATGTTTTTATGCAGGGAGGTGAGTATGGTTCCTTAGGTCGTATTAGATATCCCAAAACAATATTAGGCGATCCGTATTCGGGGGCCCGGACCCACGGCGGAAGGCGTGGGCTATAGCACACGAAAATAATGGAATCGGGCGGAATTTCAGTTTTATGGCCATAAAATAACAAAAAATATAATTTGGTCATGGCTTGGCGGTGACTATGGTTCCTTATGTCGTATTTGATGTCCCAAAAAAATATTACGCAATCCGTATCCAGGGGCCCGGGTCAACGGCGGAAGGGTGGGCTATAGCACAAGAAAATATGAGAATCGGGCGGAATTCCAGTTTTATGGCCGTAAAACGCCAAAAAACATAATTTGATCATGGAGGGGCGGTCACTATGGTTCCTTAGGTTGTATTTGATGTTCTGCAAAAGTATTAGGCGATCCGGGTCCGGGGGCCCAGGCCCATGGCGGAAGGCGTGGGCTATAACACACGAAAAAACGGAAATCGTGCAAAATTTCAGTTTTATGGCCGTGAAATGACAAAAAATATAATTTGATCGTGGCGGGGTGGTAAATATAGTTTCTTAGGTCGTATTTGATGTCCTGGAAAAATATTAGGCGATATAGGTCCGGGTCCTCGGGCTCACGGCGGAAGGCGTGGGCTATAGAACAAGAAAATATGGGAATCGGGCGGAATTCCAGTTTTATGGCTGTAAAACGCCAAAAAATATTCAGGCGACACGCTTCGATTAGCCTAAAATTTTATGGGCCCATAAGAAACAACATAATGAACAATATTCATAACTTTGCAATGTTATTCCTTATTTTTTGGCATTTAGGGTCATAAAACAGAAATTCATGATGATTTTTAATTTTTCGTGTGTTTTAGTCTACACCATAATCATGAGTTCGGGCGATAAGCTCCGGATCGCCTAACATTGTGGGCCCATCAAAAACGCCCTAATGAAAGCAATAAAAGTACATTTTTGTCTTCTAGATATTATTCAAAGTGTTCCTCAGTTATTCTCTTTTTTATTCACATCTAAGCTTATATCAAGGATCCGAATGAGGTTGAATTTCACTGTTCATCTTGAGATCGGGCTTGATCATCACATTAAAATTGGTTTGATATTTCATTTTATATTTAACTTAATTACTTGTTGTTCTTAGATTTTTTGTATTAAATAGAATTACATATCTTTTAAACTGCGTACAAATTTAATTGTTACCTATTTTCGAGGTTAAACAGTCATATAATTACAGGATCACAAGTTTATCCTTCTAGTCTAATAATTCAGATGGATGAACCATACTGTAATTCCATCTTAAGCATTTTTTTCTCAACCACATTAAAGCTAAATAAAAAGGACAAATAGATGATCAGGAAAAAAAAGAAAACGGAGAAGACAATTGGATTTCAAGTTTGCAACCAAAAATAAGGTTTCAACTTCCTTAAAGGTAATGCACTCAAGCAAATCATTTATGAAAAATATTCAAACATTCCAGGGATCTACCTACTATAAGCTTGAATACAGATTTGGCTAAAAAGAAGAAAAAGAAAACATAAAGTCACTAGAAAAAGGCAGCTTAGTGCATAAATCATCTGGCATTCATACAGGGTCCGAAATAGGGCTGCTTCCTAAGGGGGTGTGATGTAGACAGCCCACCCTAATACAAGCATTAATGGCTGAGTCTACGGTTCGAACCTGTAACCTATAAGTCATACCGAGATAAATCTATCGTTACTTTTAAGGCTCCGCTTCAAAAAGTCCCCGGAACAGTACTTCAAAAATTCAATATGAATTATGTTCGTACTTCACCCCTGTTCTCACTACATTAAAACCATATAAAGAATTCTGTTAGCACATCATTCAACAATGACTCAATTTTCTACACTACACTTCAATTAGATTCTAACTGTAATAACAGTTCTCAAAGCTTACAAGCCTTTATATGTGTTAAAAATTGCAGCCGGGTGCACTAAGCTCCCGCTATATATACGATCAGTGGAAGGGTCGGACCATAAGGATCTATTGTACCTTGCTTTATCTTGTATTTTTGCAAGAAACTGTTTCCACAACTCGAACCCGTAACCTCCTGATCACATAGCAGCAAATTTACCAAAGAATTGATTAAGAATTGGCTAATACTCAAAGATGGAATTTTACTTACTATAATTCGAACTTCAAGGCTATCATTTCCATAGCTTTTTTGCTCTTCTTGAATTTTCTTTGCACTAGTGACGGCTGCAGAACTACACCATTGTATTTGGATGAATTTTAGTGTCATATCTCCAATACTATGGGGAATCTCTTCCAGGTTATGGAGCCTATACAGGACTAGCTTCTCAAGCATAGGAAAATTATCACTAGTTGCTTCCCATCTTTTCAGATTATATGTGGACTGAATTTGTAGATATTTTAATTTGTGAAACACAACATCTTCATTTAGTTTCCAATTTGTTCCCTCGAATGCAGAATATGCTTTGAGCACCTCAAGATTGGGTAAATTAGCCAGCGCAACCATATCTTCCCATGGAAAATAAGTCCCACTTAATATTAATTTCTTGAGATCAGGCAAGAAAAAATCCCTAGGGAGACTGGGAAAATGAATGGGTCATTGTTTCGTTCTGCTATAACGGCTAATGTCTCCAGCTCCTGTAGAAGAAGGAGAGAATCAAGAATAGCAGACCAGTCGGCATTCTTCATATCTATAATCCTTACATTTTTTAGATTGGGAGTTCTTCTTAGGATTTCCGCCAAAAAGAGAGAGGAAGGGAGAGCAAGTTTTTGCAGGTTATTGAGAAGTAAAGGTTGTTCTTGTTTTACAATGCAAAGACTTTTCGCCTCAATAGGATTAGGCATATGTATTGACCTAATATTTACATGTCTTATCTCTGACATTGTCCAGATCTGTAATGGGAGATGAATGTCTTCCGTTGAAAGATTACGAAGAATTATGGTTTGTAGATTCCATAATTTGGCAAGTGAAGGCCCTTCGTCAATCTTTGCTGCAACATATCTCAAATGTACAAGTTTAGGTATTACCCAAGAGAAGTTATAATTGAATGAAGATACCTCCAACACATTAAGCAGCTTGAATACTGAAACAAAGTTAGGCATTAGATCAAATTCAAAAGAACAGCCTGTAAAAACGAAGTTGCTGATTGTACCCGTAATATGACGCCAATGCAGTGGAACAAAAAAACCATTCCAATGACTGTCAAGTAAAAGCATCGCTCGCCATTGATAATGCCATTTTCCAAACATATTTCTTCAAAAGGAGATTCATAATCTCCACCCCTATCACTTCTTATCGCTTTGATCTTTTTGTTTATTTGTGTTTCAACTTCACACTTGTATTGCTTGAAAGCATCAATTGCCTCATCTTTACTATTAAGTAAATAAACATAGCAATATCTCGTGCTATCGTCAATAAAAGTAATAAAATACTTTTTCCCACCGCGAGATG